>MU227378.1:2412290-2433591 GCA_018584345.1 Thuja plicata | reverse complement strand
TTTGGAGAGCGATTTTGGAGGAGAGTTTGAGCACTTGAGCTTGAACCATGCAACTTCTCTTCTTCTTGTCTTCTTCTCTCATGCATCCATGGAAATCCATTTAGAGTAGATTCATGTTAATTTAGATGCATATTTCCTTTTAATAGATTAATTTGCATATTTCCTTTCATGCATTGTTATCATATAGTTTAGTTTCCTTTCATGCATTGTTATCATATAGAATAGTTTTCATTTGCAATGCATATTTGGTGATCATGGAGACTATCATTCTTTCTCTTTCTCTTTGAATCTCTCATTTCATGGTGTACTTGCATGGGCATAAACTAGGTCTAAACTAAGGGCCTCCATTACAAACCCTTGCAGTCCATGAATAGGGAGCTATGAGTCACCATTTAAGACCTCATTCTTGAGAAATCTTGAATATAATGACTCATAGAAGTGTGTAACATTTTCAGCACACCACCTTTACATGCTGGTTTTGATTATGATTGGAGCTAACCCCCTTGTGCAGATTTGCTTGGAGACGAAAAACCTAGATTTTCAAATATTTTATCATATCTCCCAAACGGCTTAGAGTTTCAGTCTGAATTTTTTTTTGTAGGTTGGGGACATAAGAGACAAGATTCAGTAAAAAAATTAGAATTTTTTGAGGTATCATGAATTTTTTACAATTTTTCTTTATTTTTATTAAAAAATTAATTTTTGGCGCAAATTAGCATATTTTTTAGAAATTTTTACATTTTTGGAAAGGTATTTAAATTTCACAAGGGGTCCATTCTTTGTGTTTTAAATTTGGATACAATATCAAAGCTCATTTGGTCGATTTATGAAAATTAGTCTATTTTGAGAAAATGGCTCCCTAGGGAACAAATGAAAAGATCTTTTTAAAATTCTAACATTTTTGGAAAGCTCTCTATTTTTAACAGGGGTCTCTTTTCTCTATTTAAGTTTTGGGATCCGAATTCATGTAATATAGGTCCAATCTTGTTGACTAGGTCAAACAAATCAAAATTAAAAAAAAGGCATTTAATGATTAGCTTGCACTTATTTTTAACATGGTTCAATGCATGATATGAGTTGTCATTTAGATTATTTGTTGGTTATTATTTCTCCTAACAATTGATTTTCAGATCTAACCCTAGGGTTTGCATAAGTTGAGTATACATTGCATATCTTATTTGCTATTTGATGTGTTTTTCTGATTTTTATTTCTGAAACAACTTAACATGTGGTTTGTAGGTTGTTGAAAAGAAGACTCCAATAAAGACTACTAACGAATCATCTTGCAGGTTTCCTTGATCGATAGCATGCTAAAATTTGTGCTTGCATTTCACTTTGTTTTATTACAGTAGGAACCCACATGAAAGACTTCTAAAATGAACTGCTATTTTGGTATTTTAGGAATGACAATGATGTTAGGAAACTACGCTCTCGCCCTTTTGGGATGATAAAAAATATAGAAGCATTATTGTCATTTTCTTATCTGTTTGAAGTGTCTTTTAGATTGTAATCCTAAGGATTATATGAATGTATCATCTCCCCTTGCCTTTGTGGATCTTGGGTGTAAGAGAAACTCATATAATTCTTTTAGCATGGCTACCTCCCTAGTGCTTTAATAGAGCCAGTGAGAGTGGATTGCCCAACCATTAACATGCTAAAGCCAAGCCCTTCCAAACCGGTATATAAAAAATGCCATTGTGATTAGTCTCATAGTGGATAGGTATGAATTTGTTGTGGCAACCAAAATATCCTCTAGTACCCTAGTGGTGAGTTAAAGTCCCTACATTGTTAAGGTGAAAGCCTTACTTTGAAAGGATTGGGAGAGCCCCCTTAATTGGGAAAATGACTTTATCACAACCACCCGAATGAGTGCCTTGACTACAAACTTTGTTTTAGTAACCAAAAACCCTCTATCTGTTGGCACGGAAGGTCAGAGACCTACTAAGACATCCCACATTTTCACGGCTCTTAGTAGAGACAACGGTCCTTTGGAAAGTGATTTCCTTGAGATTTGAAGCTTGGTGTGCCTAAGAAGTGAGTGTACTATAAGGAGGATCCCGTGCCTCCAAGCTTCTAAGTTGTCTGCTATGAGTAGATATGGCTGAACTTCAGTTCAAGTGGGAGTTCAATAGATATTTCCCTGGCTTACCTAGGTTGTGGAGTGACTGTTCTATTTACAAAAAACAATTTTCTTGATGTGTCTTGCATGAGTGAAACATCAAAACATACACCAAACATCAAAATGATCAACAAGTCTACATTCTTAAGTGTCAAAACTGTCAACTTGCCCAATTTGCTATCCTATCATTTTCAGTCTTCCTTGGTTGATCCAGATCAGATTAGGTCACTTACCCCACTATTAGAAGCTTGTTTACACTTTGGATTCTTGCATTTTGACCTCTTGAACTAGTAACCTTTGATTTCACAAGTGACCTTGCTTGGAGTTGGTAAGCTAGAAACTGTCCTTGTTGAGAAGATAAACCTTTAGATTCTTTGATAACACACTTGGAGAGTTTTGGTAATCTCTTGTCCATTCACTTTCATACAAATTCAATTTCAATCAATATAACTTGGGTAAATCATCCTCCCGATCCATATGTGTTAGGGTATTGACCCATTTAGTGGGAACCTCTATGGCAGTGTTGGTTTACACCCCTTGCAAAATTCTATCTTATCACCTCTCTTTTGGACAAGTGAATGCCTTTACTATCCTAGTTTGGTACCAACATTTCTTAGGGTCATCCTATCACTAGTACCTTTTATTTCATGCCATTTACAACAAGATATCAAGTAGATCAAGGAAAATGACCTCAAGTAGTCTTTAACCAATTACCCTTAATTGAAACTCACCAAAAATGTATAGGAAAAGAACTCATATTTGATCAATCACCTAGGAACAACTCAGAAGTTTGATTTGATTCCAAGTGTCACCTTAGTGAGTTGGTTACACCCTTATCATCTTCTCACTCAGATATAGGTATGAGTTACACAATAACTTAATGAGAGAGGGAAGACATGGATAAATGCCTTGATGACATATTTGCAAAATTTTATTTTGCAATTCCTCTTGTGACAGTCGACCAGTTTCACCCCTTATCTCAACTAGATATCTAGACACACACCAAAGGGCTGAGAGAGGAAAGAGGCAAGCCTATAAAGATGAGCAGTCACAACATGAAAACCAAGATGATTAACTTTATGACACTCACGTAAATGCAACATACACCAATAATTTGTTTCGACATTCAAGACCAAGTTCACCGCTCAAAACATCTTCAAGATACATGAGTGAAAGACTTAAGAAAATTGAGCGTGAAAAGAAAGCCTTCCTATATGAACAAGCTGAAAAGGAAGAGCAATTTAGAATCCTAGAATTGGAGAGATAAACCTTGTTGGAAATAGAAAATAAATCCCTTCAGGAGGAGAAAGATAGACTCTGTTGGTACTCAAAAATACAACAACCATTTTTTATTGTTTTACTAGTGCTTTACATTTTGACCCCCTAAAGTGCTTTTTGAGCCTATTTTCCTAGATGAGATTCTGAGGTTTTTCATGCATTTCAAGTGTTTGGTAATCTTGTCTAGACATTTGAAGACATCCCAGGTCATTAATTTCAAGTTTTGAGTTGGTTCGTGATGTCTTGTTTTGAGCACTTGTTCAAATATGCATTTTTACCTAAGTGTAAATTTGCTGTAACGGGCCTAGTTTGCCTTTGAATATCTTGTTTCCTATTAATTTTCATGGCCCACCACTTTTGGAAATGTTGAGTATGTGTATTAGGGAACCTATGTTTGAAATCCCAAGTCATTTTGATATGTTTTGACTAGGTTTCAAACCCCTCAAAGTTGGTAGTTTACTGTTGTCATGCATTGTGTAATTGATCAGAACTCTGAGTAGCCCTGTTTGAAAAATTGTAACTTTTGACCTTGTGACCTAATTGAAAAAATTCCTTTTGTACTCCATTACAAAGGTCAAATAATTCTTGAGTCTCCGTCTTCAAGTTGCGACAAGTCTATTTGGTTAGTTTGCTAAGCCCATTCCATTTGCATTTTCCATCAGTGTGGCAAATTGCCAAATGCAGATTTTTGAATGACCTACTGTGAGGTCTTACATTTTCACACCCACTTAAATGGAATGGACAATTGAATTCTCCCCTATTTTTTAGGCATGAAAATGTGCTACCATGAATATTTTCAGCTCATGATGGATTCATTTTCCCAGTTTGCCAATCCAATTCTGTATGCAATTTCTAACAATTTGATGCAGATCAGTTGCACAGTTTGGTCAGAGGCCCTGTTTGTGAAGTTATATCTTGAATGTCATGATTTTACATGTAAATCAATTGGTGCCCCTATATTGTGGACCAAATTTACTTTCCATTTTGCAAGGTTTCAGATCCTGAAGGTTTTGTTTGCACAATTTTCCAGATGCTTTTCATTTGCAGAAATTGTATTTCTCATTTGTTCTTCTCTGAAAGTTCCAAGTGGCTGCTTTCAAGGGGCTTCCAAATGTGCCTAGATAATTTTCAAGAGGTGCCCTTCTGGATTTATAATCTCCATATAGCACACTTCCAATGTTCAGAAGCTCAGATCCCCAGGAGGTCTTTTGACATGTTTTCAAAGTCAAAACCAAATGTGTTTACCACTATTGGACAGGGTAATTTGCAGAATTGTTCTGAATAGGCAACTTGGGTGTTTAAAATATTTGGACCTATTGCGTTTCATCAGATATCACTTTGCAGTATGAAATAATTTCAATCATGGAATATGTGTGCCTAGCGCCACATTCCAGTTACTTGATCTCATCAGTTTTTAAAGCCAGTTCCAGAGGTTAGTTGCCATTAATGAAATCAGTTTTGCAGGAATATAAAAGTTGAAACTATGCAATCAAACTTGACGAAAAATGTCATTTCATCGAGGAAAGTATATTTGCATTGAGTACATTTCACGTGGCATCAACATTTTGATATGAGAAAAGCTTTGTCTATGGATGGAAATATTGTTGGTTGATTCTTACGAGTTCGCCATATTGAAGTGCCTGGCTGTCATTTTGAATTCAAGACTCCATAAGATAAAGAGAGGTTTCTATCTGACTAATTTATTATAGTTAATCATGAACAATTACCAGTATGAAGAGAGTATTTCTCTAAAGAGGTGATAATGTCAATCAAATCCCCAATTTTGAAAAGTTTGAGCCCAAGGAAAGATAAAGGAGTATGTTTGATTCTTCTCCAGAAACTAATGAATCATTAGCGAATGTGACAAAGAAGGAAGATATTGTTTCCACAGATGCTAATCTTCCTCATAAAGAGGAACAATCTAAAAACATACAATAGAGAGGAAATCAGAGAATATATCCAAAATACCAAGTGAAATGCTTATCTTTAAAGGAACCATCGAGTCTCAAGTGGAGCATATTGAAAATAGAGATGATGCACAAAGATAGTTGGAGTTGTTTAGAGGACAACGTATTGCATTATAGGGATTGTCTGCGAAAGACATTTACATGTTTGGAAGTTGGCACAACTTTTGAAGAAAGAATTTCAAGATTATAAAAGAACAAATATCCAATGCAAATTGATGTAAATCCCTTTGCATCAGTGCTGGAAATAGACAACCAGTGAATAGGCAAGGACTGTGTAATGTCCTATGGAAAGCCTACTTTAGAAACTAAACAGCTGTACATTGTGCAAAAAGGGGAGCTTCTCATATGGACAGAGGTATATATCCCAAAATAGATAGTGAGATTGCAAAATGCATGGGGGCATTCAAAAAATTGGAGTTTGGAGAAGCATTGACTGGGAGCCGCGCAACATATGAAGGATTTCTTAAGTTTTAAAGTATTGAAACAATATTGTAATGCTACGCAGGATTGACAGGGAGGAGACCAATTTGATTGGCAGGTGTAACCAAAGAAAATTCCATAGCCTTAGTAACAAAAGCTATGCAAGAAGGATGTTACATGGCATAATGAAAGTGTATGCATAGTGAAGTGTTTGGAACCTTGCACAAATCATAGGAGAGCCTACTGTTTGGAGGTTAAGAGTCTACAGATTGGAAGACAGGGATAAATGTTGCGCAAGGGAGTTAGACAAGGAGAATAATGGAGTTTTTTTAAAAACTGTCATTTTAAATATAGAACATTGCAAATATGAGAATTTCCCATCATGTCTGCATTTTAACCAAGGGAGGAGACTGCTCTGTTTGAAATGCATTTGACTAGTGTAATAGACAAAAGCCAGCGCAGATGCCAGAGGAAGGCTACCAACTCAAATGCAAATACAAAACATTACAAAGTAAACCACATTTCAAAGTGATTTGCAAAATGGAAACCATGCAAAGGAGCGCCCAGCCCTATGGAGGGGAATCAAGATATTAGATAGCAACAAAAGATGGCCATTAGTGAGCAGCATCTAGCGGAGTCTCTAAAATTTGAAAACAATGCAAACAGTTTGTCCCACATTGGCAGTGGAGAAGAAGTTTTTGGTATTTATATACTAAACCCACAATACATGAAATAAGTAAAAGAACCAAGAGGCCATTTGGTGGGCCTCTTGGTTGGAGACTTAGTGCACAGTGGGGCCCACTAATTTAGGGCAAAAATGCATAAAGTCTTCAAAAACTTCAAATCCATTAATCCCGCATTCATCATGAAAGGGAATTTCGAAGAGTTTATAAGAAAAACCATATAGATAGAGATATGAACAAGAAAGAGGAGACTATGGGCGCGCATGCAGGAGCTGAGGGCTCACCTTGAAAACTATGTCTGAGGAGAAGACACCCATATTTTGGTGGGACCCGCAAGGTTGACATGGCAGGTGACTGGGCTTAAGAGGATGCAGATTTTGGCACGAATCTTGAGGCAGCCAAAATCGACGAATGGCTTAATGGCTTAAGGAGAAATTTCCAAGGAAGATAAGCCTAAGCCATTAAGCCATTGGTCCATGTGGCACAAGTGACAAGTGGCGCCCAGTGGAGAAGTCAGCCAATCAGAGGATGCCACATGGCGCCCAATAGGTGCCAAGTGGTGCAAGTCCAACGTAGTTTAGAGGCACCAATGGGAGATCAACACGTGGCGCCAAGTGGACCTGCAGACCAATCAGAAGGTGACACTTGGCACATTCTGGTGAGATGTGCAGATTTCAAATATTTTTTAATTTAAATTCATTTCATCAAATGCGTTAACTAGTGTACAAGTTTTAGAAAGATCAAGGGTTGACTTAATGGCTTAGGGGAAAGATGCTCACCATCTACCCTTTAAGCCATTAAGCCTAAGCGACAAGTGTCGTATTCTGATGCATTATGAGGAAGTAATGAATTAAATTGAAAAATTTAATTAAATCCATCACAAAAGGGAAAAGGATTAAAAGGTGAGAAAGTTGAAAAAGATCCAAGGGCTGACTTAATGGCTTAGGGGAAAGATGCTCACCATCTACCCTTTAAGCCATTAAGCCCAAGTGACAAGTGTCGTAAGCTGGTGAAGTCTGGGAAAAAAGGGATTTTTAAGGTTAAATTTTTCTCATTTCAATAGTCCAACTATTGAAAAGTATTTTATTTCAAGTTGAAATATTTCAAACTTTTAAATGAAAATCTGCATGGGAAGGCAAACTTGGACTAAAGTTTCAGAGGGAAAATTTGATCCAAACTATAGAGTATTATATGTTGCCGGAAAGGTCTCGGAATGAAGAAGAGGATTTTGCAGATAATTTGAGGGAAAATCAAATCAGATTTTCACAGTTTCAGTTTGAGCAGTTGCAGATATTTTTTGGGACTGAAAGGTGTCGGTGACTGGATTGTTTTTCTTTTCTCCTATATCTGGTTTTTTCCTCCATTGTAACAAGGATGTTGAAATTTTATGCAGCTGGGTAGTATTGAGGCTCTTGAGTCTTATTTCTTTGTGTTCTTGGTCTTGCAATGTCCAGTTCCAGATGAATTTCAATAAAGAATGATGAAATCCCTGTTCAAATATCTGTCTGATGTCTTTTTATGTATTGTATTAATTCTTGCATATTAACTTATAAGGCTTGTTAATATACCATTTATAAGGTAGCTATGGGTTTGAATTTAAGTTTCTTTCAAGAAGAGAGTAAGTCTTGATTTCAAATTCTGAGAGTTGTAGGTATGCATACGAATTTGATGTCCAGGTATTGAAATGAGAAGAATGGCTTGCAAGGGATTTAATTTGGGTTTTTGGGTCTGGAATTGGGGTTTTCTGGGAATGCACATTTGTTTGACTCTATTGCCCAATAGATAAGGCACTGGTGTTTTGCTGGTTATGCAGTTTTATTCATCAATCAATTATTCAAATCACTTATAAATTTCTGTATGAGAGCTTGAATGTTTATGTTTTGCATTTCGTGAATGTAAGAGTACATGTTAGTTTCTTTAAAGAAGAAATCCATGGGTTAGCCTGCCTAAGTCTAGAACTTGAAGAGAAGAAGGATTTTATCCTTGTCACATTGGCCATTTTCCTAGTTCTTAGCAGATCATATAGGTGGGATCCTGCATAAGATTGGTTGAGTGGAACTCCCATATCTTATAAGTATGAGAACTATTCAGTGATTTTCATGTCTGGATAAAATGTTTTAGTGAGAAAGTGTTTATGTATGCAGATTTAGTATGTTTTAGGTGCACCCGCCTGAGTGTGTGGAACTCGAAGCAGAAGGAGGATCAAATCCTCATCAATTAGCCTTTTCTTGCCCCTCAATTTGTATGAAGAAGTAGATGCATGTGAGTTGGACTAAGATCCCCAAGTCTAGTTTGCATATTCTCTTTTAGAACTGAAGGATACAAGAAAAAATTCTAATAAAATGGTGACTCTACTGGGGAGGGTTGAAGGAAATCATGTTTAATCTGTTCTAGATTTTCTGTTACAGTATTTTTAGAATCTTTTGATCCAGTTTTGAGTTCATTGACTCTACTGGGGAAGTAAGATGTGAAAATATTATTGAAGAAATGAGAATCCCTAGTGTTATTTTTAAAAGTTAAATCAAAATTCAATTGAGTTTTCCCATCCGAGTCGCACTAACAAAATGGCGACTTTGCTAGGTAGAAATGGATTGTTGTAAAGTCTGGAATGACTAACTGTTTATCATCCATTTCTTGATCAGTTTATTAAAATATTTTTCGACATCTTTGTGGGTGGAAACTCTAAATTATTGTGCAGCCCAGTGGCATTGATTTACATGTAAAATTTAAGAGATTTTGTAGTTTATTATTTGCAGATTTGAAGCCCTTGTCAATTTGTTTTGGCAAGGAAGGATAAAATATCAGATGGTTGTTTGAGTGTGTTTACTTCTGCTGGCATTGAAAGAGTATCTCATTAGAAACAACAAAGGTATTCTACTTCTCATGTGTTTTTCTTTCATGGGAATTGAGTGATTTAAACGGATTGCCTCTATTGAGTGTTTTCAACACTAGGAAAGAGGTGTGTTAAAATTAATGAGATGTCAAATTTTTTTTCATCTAAAGTTCAGACCAGCAAGGGTTTTTCAAAATCCTTTCATACCAAGAGGTATGAGCCATTGTGTTTTGATGACATATATGGTTTTCCCAATGTTATTCCTAATAATATTAGAGACAAATTGCCAATATTTTATGGGAAACAACATGATTCTGCAAGTCAGCATATTCAGTTGTTTGTTGATTTGATGGATGATTTTGAGATTGCACATGAAGATGTTCACATGAAATTTTTTGTTCTGACTTTAAGGGATGATTCTTGTGAGTGGTTTTCTTTTTTACCAGCATGTTTGATATCCTCTTGGAGTGAGTTGCATTCAGCCTTCATGTTGCAATTTGGTGAAAGAGTAAGTGCACATGATGCATTTACTAAGTTGTTACAAATTAGGATTGATAATGAAGAACTAGTTCCTAATTTTAACATTAGATTCGGAAAGGTTTTTAATAATATCCTTAAAAATTGAAGACCCAATGATCAAGTGTGTGTAGTTATCTTCTTTGATGCATTTGATGAGGATATGAGCTATTTGTTGCGGGATAAAGAACCTAAGAATTTGCATCAAGCATTCATGGCAGCTGTAGAGATTGAAAATAACATGAAGTACGGACTGACAAAGAACCATTTCTCTAGAGGTGTTTGCCGGCAAGATGCAATTTGAAAGTGGAAGTGAATGTCATTTTGAAGTTTCAAATTTAGATCAGTGTGTAGTTTTCCCTGCTGTTGCAAATAATGTTGTTGAAATTTCAGATTGAAGAACATGTGGTGTTGGAGTTTCTTTGTTACAAAGAGTTGATTCTATTTTTGTTGAAAAGAACACATGTGTTTGTAATGTTACAACAATAGATGATAAAGTTGATTCATTTGATGTTTCCCAAATGCAAGAAGTGATTTCAGTTGTTGCTTCTCCTATTAATGAATTGTATTATGTTGAGAATGTTACTAATGATGATGTTGAAGAACATGCATCTCAGTCTTATAGGAATGAAGAAACTGAATGTTTTATTTCAAGTGATGAGAACAAGAGTGTTGATCCGTTACGGCATGAAGGGGCATCAAATGAAAATGAAAATGATCAGTATATACCATAGTCTAGTGATGATGATGAGGCTGAAACTTGTTATCCAAGTGAAGGTGAGGACAATGAAAGTGTTTGTCCATCTTCCTATGAGTCCGATGCAAAATGGGAAGAAAAGAGCAATGATGGGAGTGAGTTTTCTCATGAAAATGAAGGTACTGTTCTTTCTTCTGAATCTGAAAATGATGTTTCATCCCTGTATAGTATAAATCATCTTGTAGTTGATTGTTTTGAAGGAAGTTCGTCATTGCACTATGAGGATAAAGAAGTAGTTGAAGAATGCATTTCACATAATGATGAGTTACCTAGTTGTGCAAAGGAATGCCATAAAGTTGTAAGTGATTGTAATTATCAGAATGTATGTAATTCTAAGCATGCAAGTGATTCTAATTGTGGTATACCAGCACCTAATGATAGTTTGAAAAATGATTGTTGGTATTCCCATTTTAATCATCTAGATGAAGACAATGCAAGAAATATTGATTTATATTCCGCATGCTTGATTGGTGAAGTGGATGATGTGTCTTCATGTAATGGTAACTCTTATTTTTCTTCCTTATATGCTGAAAGTACATATGATGTTGATGTTGAAAGTAGTTTCAAGGTGTTTGTTAACCCATTGTATGATGAGGATGTTGATATGGATCAGCCCATCATTTGTCAAAATGTGTACAAAGGAGCTTTGCATGGAATTATCAATCCACTTTTTGAAGAGCATGATGAAGTTTCTGATTTGGTTAGTTATGATTTTGATGATGAT
The DNA here is from genome assembly GCA_018584345.1 of Thuja plicata. Taxonomy (NCBI): domain Eukaryota; kingdom Viridiplantae; phylum Streptophyta; class Pinopsida; order Cupressales; family Cupressaceae; genus Thuja; species Thuja plicata. The sequence continues at coordinate 2,422,294 of MU227378.1, read as the reverse complement.
ACAGTGTTATACTGTAGTAAGAAATAAGATTGCTTCTCTTCTAGTTGTGACAGCGATTACGATGAAAATATTGTGTTTGGTGATGAAAGATATGATCAAGTAATTGTTGAAAATCAGCCAGCATATGATAACAAGTTTTATGATGATTACTTTCATGTTGTTGCTAATTCAATGTGTGACTGTGAAGATATACTGGAAAATTATGGAGTAATTTCTGAGGCTGATGTTGATGACATGTGTGAATACAAGTCTGATTACTCATTTGATTTCCGGTTGGATACACAATGTGAGTTACAAATTCATGACACATATGACTCATTTGGTGAAGTAGAGTTTGAGCACTTTATTTTTCCGATTGATAGCATGCATAAATCAGTTTATGAGGATGAATTTCAGCTTGATATTAGTATTCATGGGCATAGTGATGTATATTTTCATAGTGGAAAAGATGAAGAAAGTGTGTCTAGTTTTTATATGCACTATGAAAATGAAGAGAGTAATTTTGTTTTTCCGAGCGAAGAGATTGAAGATGTACATGAAATTGGTGAAACTAATATGAATGATACTTTCAGCTTACCTCAAGAAAATGTAAATGAAAATCAATTTTATGACAGAGGCAAGTGTTGATTTTAGTTGTGGAAAGGTTTGAGGATTTTTGTAAATTATGTACATGTTGTATAGTCGCATTCCCTTCAGTTGAGTGGTGTGTTTATTTTTGAATAAAGAGGTTTCCTGTTTTGGAGAGAAATAAGAGAGAAGAGAGAGAAAGTGAAGAGAAAGTCTGATTTGATGTTTTGAATGGTCTGCTATACCAAGAGATTCTAAAGTCTTCTGAATGCCCACATGGGGCATGCGTCCTTAGTCAGAGCCATTGTTGGTACTAAAAAATACAACAGTCATTTTTGAGTGTTTTACTAGTGCTTTAAATTTTGACCCCCTAAAGTGCTTTTTCAGCCTATTTTCCTAGATGAGATTCTGAGGTTTTTCATGCATGTCAGGTGTTTTAAAATATTTTTTAGACATTTGAATACATCCCAGGTCGTTAATTTCAAGTTTTGAGTTGTTTCGTGATGTCTTGTTTTGAGCATTTTTCCAAATCTGCATTTTTACCTAAGCATCAATTTGTTGTAACAGGCCTAGTTTGCCTCTGAATATCTTGTGTCCTGTTAAATTTCATGGCCTACCAATTTGGGGAATGTTTATTATGTGTATCATAGAACCTATGTTTCAAATCCCAAGTCATTTTGATATGTTTTGACTAAGTTTCAAACCCCTCAAAGTTGGTAGTTTACTGTTGTCATGCATTGTGTAATTGATCAGAATTATGAGTAGCCCTGTTTGACCAATTGTAACTTTTGACCTTGTGACCTAATTGAAAAAATTGCTTTTGTACTCCATTATAGAGGTCAAATACTTCTTGATTCTTCGTCTTCAAGTTGTGACAAGTCTATTTTTTTAGTTTGCTAAGCCCATTCCATTTGCATTTTCCATCAGTGTGCCAAATTGCCAAATGCAGATTTCTGAATGACCTCCTGTGAGGTCTTACATTTTCACACCTGGTTGAATGGAATGGAAAATTGAATTATCCCCTATTTTTTAGTCATGAAAATGTGCTACCATGAAGATTTTCAGCTCATGATGAATCCGTTTGCCTAGTTTGTCAATCCGATTCCGTATGCAATTTCTAACAATTTGATGCAGATCAGTTGTACAGTTTGGTCGGAGGCCCTGTTTGTGAGGTTATATCTTGAATGTCATGATTGTTCATGTAAATAAATTTGTGCTCCTATATTGTGGACCTAATTTAATTTCCAATTTGTAAGGTTTTAGTTCCTGAGGGTTTCGTTTGCACAATTTTTCCAGATGCTTTTCATTTGTAGAAATTGTTATTTCTCATTTGTTCTTTTCTGAAAGTTCCAAGTGGCTACTTTCAAGGGGCTGCCAAATGTGCCTAGATAATTGTCAAGAGGCATCCTTCTAGAGCTATATTCTCCATATAGCACACTTCCAATGTTCAGAAGCTCGGATCCTGAGGAGGTCTTTTGACATGTTTTCAAAGTCAAAACCAAATGTGTTTACCGCTATTGGACAGGGTAATTTGCATAATTGTTCTGAATAGGCAACTTGGGTGTTTAAAATATTTGGACCTATTGTGTTTCATTAGATGTCACTTTGCAGTATGAAATAATTTCAATCATGGAACATGTGTGCCTAGCGCCACATTCCAGTTACTTGATCTTGTCAGTTTTAAAAGCCAGTTCCAGAGGCCAGTTGCCATTAATGAAATCAGTTTTGCAGGAATATAAAAGTTGAAACTATGCAGTCAAACTTGACGACAAATGTCATTTCATCGAGGAAAGTATATTTTCACTGAGTACATTTCACGTGGCATCAACATTTTGATATGAGAAAATCTTTGTCTATGGATGGAAATATTGTTGGTTGATTCTTACGAGTTCGCCATATTGAAGTGCCTAGCTGTCATTTTGAATTCAAGAATCCATAAGATAAAGAGAGGTTTCTATCTGAATAATTTGTTATAGTTAATTGGGAACAATTACTAGTATGAAGAGAGTAATTATCTAACGAGGTGATTATGTCAATCAAATCCCTATTTTTGAAAAGTTTGAGCCCAAGGAAAGATAAAAGTGTATGTTTGATTCTTATGCAGAAACTAATGAATCATTAGCGAATGTGACACAGAAGGAAGATATTGTTTCCACGGATGCTAATCTTCCTTATAAAGAGGAACAATCTAAAAACATACAATAGAGAGGAAATCAGAGAATATATCCAAAATACCAAGTGAAATGCTTATCTTTCAAGGAACCATCGAGTCTCAAGTCGATCATATTGAAAATAAAAATGATGAACAAAGACAATTGGAATTGTTTAGAGGACAACATATTGCATTATAGGGATTGTCTGCAAAAGACATTTACATGTTTGGAAGTTGGCACAAATCTTGAAGAAAGAATTTCAAGATTTAAAAAAAAAAAATATCCAATGCAAATTGATGTAAATCCCTTTGCATCAGCGCTGGAAATAGACAGCCAGTGAATAGGCAAGGACTGTGTAATGTCCTATGGAAAGCCTACTTTAGAAACTAAACAGCTGTACATTGTGTAAAAAGGGGAGCCACTCATATGGACAGAGGTATATATCCCAAAATAGATAGTGAGACTGCAAAATGCATGGGGGAATTCAAAAAATTGGAGTTTGGAGAAGCATTGACTAGGAGCCGCGCAACATATGAAGGATTTCTTAAGTTTTAAAGTATTGAAACAATATTGTAATGCTGCGCAGGATTGACAGGGAGGAGACCAATTTGATTGGCAGGTGTAACCAAGGAAAATTCCATAGCCTTAGTACCAAAATCTGCATAGGCAGGATGTTACATGGCATAATGAAAGTGTATTCATAGTGAAGTGTTTGGAACCTTGCACAAATCGTAGGAGAGCCTGCTATATGGAGGTTAAGAGTCTACAGATTGGAAGACAGGGATAAATGCTACACAAGGGAGTTAGACAAGGAGAATAATGGAGTTTTTTTTAAAACTGTCATTTTAAATATAGAACATTGAAAATATGAGAATTTCCCATCATGTCTGCGTTTTAACTAAGGGAGGACACTGCTCTGTTTCAAATGCATTTGACTAGTGTAATAGACAAAAGCCAGCGCAGATGCCAGAGGAAGGCTGCCAGCTCAAATGTAAATACAAAACATTGCAAAGTAAACCACATTGCAAAATGATTTGCAAAATGGAAACCATGCAAAGGGGCACCCAACCCTATGGAGGGGAATCAAGATATTAGACAACAACAGAAGATGGCCATTGGTGAGCAGCATCTACAGGAGTCTCTAAAATTTGAAAACAACGAAAATAGTTTGTCCCACATTGGCAGTGGAGAAGAAGTTTTTGGTATTTATATACTAAAACCCACAATACATGAAATAAGTAAAAGAACCAAGAGGCCATTTGGTGGGCCTCTTGGCTGGAGACTTAGTGCACGGCGGGGCCCACTAATTTTGGGCGAAAATGCATAAAGTCTTCAAAAAACTCAAATCCATTAATCCTAGATTCATCATGAAAGGGAATTTCGAAGAGTTTAGAAGCAAAACCACACAGATAGAGATATGAAGAAGAAAGAGGAGACTATGGGCCCGCGCACTGGAGCTGAGGGCTTGCCTTGAAAATTGTGCCTAAGGAGAAGACACCCATATTTTGGCGGGACCTGCAAGGTTGACATGGTAGGTGACTGGGCTTAAGAGGATGCAGATTTTGGCACAAATCTTGAGGCAGCCAAAATTGATGAATGACTTAATGGCTTAATGAGAAAGTTGCAAGGAAGATAAGCCTAAGCCATTAAGCCATTGGTCCATGTGGCACAAGTGACAAGTGGTGCCCAGTGGACCAGTCAGCCAATCAGAGGATGCCATGTGGCAACTAGTAGGCGCCAAGTGGCGTAAGTCCAATGCAGTTCAGAGGCACCAATGAGAGATCGACACGTGGTGCCAAGTGGACCTGCAAACCAATCAGAAGGTGACACTTGGTGCATTCTGGTGAGATGTGTAGATTTCAAATATTTTTGAATTTAAATTCATTTCATCAAATGAGTTAACCAGTGTGCAAGTTTTAGAAAGATCAAGGGTTGACTTAATGGCTTAGGGGAAAGATGCTCACTATCTACCCTTTAAGCCATTAAGCCTAAGCGACAAGTGTCACATTCTGGTGCATTATGAGGAAATAATGAATTAAATTGAAATATGTAATTAAATCCATCACAAAAGGGAAAAGGATTAAAAGGTGAGAAAGTTGAAAAAGATCCAAGGGCTGACTTAATGGCTTAGGGGAAAGATGCTCACCATCTACCCTTTAAGCCATTAAGCCCAAGTGACAAGTGTCGCAAGCTAGTGAAGTGTGGGCAAAAAGGGATTTTTAAAGTTAAATTTGTCTCATTTCAATAGTTCAACTATTGAAAAGTATTTTATTTCAAGTTGAAATATTTCAAACTTTTAAATGAAAATCTACACGGGAAGGCAAACTTGGACTAAAGTTTCAGAGGGAAAATTTGATCCAAACTATAGAGTATTATATGTTTCCGGAAAGGTCTCGGAATGAAGAAGAGGATTTTGTAGATAACTTGAGGGAAAATCAAATCAGATTTTTGCAGTTTCAGTTTGAGCACTTGCAGATATTTTTTTGGACTAAAAGGTGTTAGTGACTGGATTGTTTTTCTTTTCTCCTATATCTGGTTTTTTCCTCCATTGTAACAAGGATGTTGAAATTTTATGCTGCTGGGCAGTATTGAGGCTCTTGAGTCTTATTTCTTTGTGTTCTTGGTCTTGCAATGTATAGTTCCAGATGAATTTCAATAAAGAATGATGAAATCCCTGTTCAAATATCTGTCTGATGTCTTTTTAAGTATTGTCTTAATTCTTGCATATTAACTTGTAAGGCATGTTAATATACAAGTTATAAGGTAGCTGTGGGTTTGAATTTAAGTTTCTTTCAAGGAGAGAGTAAGTCTTGATTTCAAATTCTGAGATTTCTAGGTATGCATACAAATCTGATGTCTAGGTATTGAAATGATAAGAATGGCTTGCAAGGCATTTCATTTGGGTTTTTGTGTTTGGAATTGGGGTTTTCTGGGAATGCACATTTGTTTGACTTTGTTGCCTAATAGATAAGGCACTGGTCTTTTGCTGGTTATGCAATTTTCTTCATCAATCAATTATTCAAATCAATTTTAAATTTATGTATGAGAGCTTGAATTTTTATGTTTTGCATTCCGTGAATGTAAGAGTACATGTTAGTTTCTTTAAAGAAGAAATCCATGGGTTAGCCTGCCTGAGTCTAGAACTCGAAGAGAAGAAGCATTTTATCCTTGTCACATTGGCCATTTTCCTTGTTCTTAGCAAATCATGTAGGTGGGATCCTGCATAAGATTGGTTGAGTGGAACTCCCATTTCTTATAAGTCTAAGAAATATCCACTGATTTTCATGTTTGCATAAAAGGTTTTAGTGAGAAAGTGTTTATGTATGCAGATTTAGTATGTTTTAGGTGCACCTGTCTGAGTGTGTGGAACTCGAAGCAGAAGGAGGATCAAATCCTCTTCAATTATCCTTTTCTTGCCCCTCAATTTGTATGAAGAAGCAGATGCATGTGAGTTGGACTAAGATCCCCAAGTCTAGTTTGCATATTCTCTTTTAGAACTAAAGGATACAAGAAAAAAATGCTAACAAAATGGAGACTCTAGTGGGGAGGGTTGAAGGAAATCATGTTTAATCTGTTCTAGATTATCTGGTATAGTATTTTTAGTATCTTTTGATCCAGTTTCGAGTTCATTGACTCTACTGGGGAAGTAAGATGCAAAAATCTTGTTGAAGAAGTCAGAATCCCTGGTGTTATTTTTAAAAGTTAAACCAAATTTCAATTGAGTTTGCCCATCCGAGTCGTACTAACAAAATGTCGACTCTGTTGGGGAGAAATGGATTGTATTAAAGTCTAGAATGACTAACTATTTATCATTCATTTCTTGATTAGTTTATTCAAATCTTTTCCCACATCTTTGTGGGTGGCGACTCTAAATTCTTGTGCAGCCTAGTGGCATTGATTTACATGTAAAATTTTAGAGATTTTTTGCAGTTTATTATTTGCAGATTTGAAGCCCTTATCAGTTTGTTTTGGCAAGGAAGGATAAAATATCATATGGTTGTTTGAGTGTGTTTACTTCTGATAGCCATGAAAGAGTATCTTAGTAGCAAAAACAAAGGTATTCTACTTCTCATGTGTTTTTCTTTGATGGGAATTGAGTGATTTAAATGGATTGCCTCTATTGAGTGTTTTCAGCACTAGGAAAGAGGTGTGTTAAAATTAGTGAGATGTCAAATTTTTTTTCATCTAAAGTTCAGAACAGCAACGGTTTTTCAAAATCCTTTCATACCAAGAGGTATGAGTCATTGTGTTTTGATGACATATATGGTTTTCCCAATGTTATTCCTAATAACATTAGAGATAAATTGCCAATATTTTGTGGGAAACAACATGATTCTGCAAGTCAGCATATTCAATTGTTTGTTGATTTGATGGATGATTTTGAGATTGCACATGAAGATGTTCACATGAAATTGTTTGTTTAGACTTTAAGGGATGATGATCGTGAGTGGTTTTATTTTTTACCAGCGTGTTTGATATCCTCTTGGAGTGAGTTGCATTCGGCCTTCATGTTGCAATTCGGTGAAAGAGTAAGTGCACATGATGCATTTACTAAGTTGTTACAAATTAGGATTGAGAATGAAGAACTAGTTCCTAATTTTAACATTAGATTCAGAAAGGTTTTTAATGATATCCCTGAAAATTGTAGACCCAATGATCAAGTGTGTGTAGTTATCTACTTTGATGCATTTGATGAGGATATGAGCTATTTGTTGCAGGATAAAGAACCTAAGACTTTGCATCAAGAATTCATGGCAGCTATAGAGATTGAAAATAACATGAAGTACGGATAGAAAAAGAACCATTTCTCTAGAGGTGTTTGCCTGCAAGATGCATTTAAAAGTGGAAGTGAATGTCATGTTGAAGTTTCAAATTCAGATCAATGTGTAGTTTGCCCTGCTATTGCAAATAATGTTGTTGAAATTTCAGATTTAAGAACATGTGGTGTTGGAGTTTCTTTGTTACAAAGAGTTGATTCTATTTTTGTTGAAAAGAACACATGTGTTTGTAATGTTACAATAGTAGATGATAAAGTTGATTCGTTTGATGTTTCCCAAATGCAAGAAGTGATTTCAGTTGTTGCTTCTCCTATTAATGAATTGTATTATGTTGAGAATGTTACTAATGATGATGTTGAAGAACATGCATCTCAGTCTTATAGGAATGAAGAAGCTAAAAGTTTTATTTCAAGTGATGAGAACAAGAGTGTTGACCCGTCATGGCATGAAGGGGCATCAAATAAAAATGAAAATGATCAGTATATACCACAGACTAGTGATGATGATGAGGCTGAAACTTGTTATCCAAGTGAAGGTGAGGACAATGAAAGTGTTTGTCCATCTTCCTATGATTTTGATGCAACATGGGAAGACGAGAGCAATGATGGGAGTGAGTTTTCTCATGAAAATGAAGGTACAACTCTTTCTTCCGAATCTGAAAATGATGTTTCATCCCTGTATGGTATAAATCAGCTTGTAGTTGATAGTTTTGAAGGAAGTTAATCATTGCAATATGAGGATAAAGAATTAGTTGAAGAATGCATTTCACATAATGATGAGTTACCTAGTTGTGCAAAGGAATGCCATAAAGTTGTAAGTGATTGTAATTATCAGCATGTATGTAATTATAAGCATGCAAGTGATTCTAATTGTGGTATACTAGCACCTAATGAGAGCTTGAAATATGATTGGTGGTCTTCCCACTTTAGTCATTTAGATGAAGACAATGCAAGAAATACTGATTTATATTCCGCATGCTTGTTTGGTGATGTGGATGATGTGTCTTCATGTAATGGTAACTCTTATTTTTCTTTCTCATATGCTAAAAGTACACATGATGTTGATGTTGAAAGTAGTTTGAAGGTGTTTTTTAACCCGTTGTATGATGAGGATTTTGATATGGATCAACCCATCATTTTTCAAAATGTGTACAAAGGAGCTTTGCATGGAATTATCAATCCGCTTTTTGAAGAGCATGATGAAGTTTTAGATTTGGTTAGTTATAATTTTGATGATGATACAGTGTTATACTGTAATAAGAAATACAATTGCTTCTCTTCTAGTTGTGATAGTGATTACGATGAAAATGTTGTGTTTGGTGATGAAAGATATGATCAAGTGATTGTTGAAAATCAGCCAACATGTGATAACAAGTTTTATGATGATTACTTTCATGTTGTTGCTAATTCAGTGTGTCATTGTGAAGATATACTGGAAAATTATGGAGTAATTTCCAAGGCTGATGTTGATGACATGTGTGAATACAAGTTTGATTACTCATTTGATTGCCGGTTGGATACACAAGGTGAGTTACAAATTCATGACACATATGACTCATTTGGTGAAGTAGAGTTTGAGCACTTTAATTTTCCGATTGATAGCATGCATAAATCAGTTTATGAGGATGAATATTAGCTTGATATTAGTATTCATGAGCATGCTGATGTATATTTTCAAAGTGGACAAGATGAAGAAAGTGTGTCTAGTTTTTATATGTACTATGAAAATGAAGAGAGTAATTTTGTTTTTCCAAGCGAAGAGATTGAAGATGTACATGAAATTGGTGAAACTGATATGAATGATACTTTCAGCTTACCTCAAGAAATTGTAAATGAAAATCAGGTTTATGACAGAGGCAAGTGTTGATTTCAGTTGTGGAAAGGTTTGAGTCTTTTTGTAAATGTACATGTTGTATAGTTGCTTTCCCTTCAGTTGAGTGGTTGTGAGACCTACACTAGACTGTTATAGTTTACTATTTTGTTTTCATGCTTTTAGTAGTTTATGCTTTCACATACTTTGACTTTCAGAGAGAGACTTTTCATACTTTTGAGGATCGGTGGAATCTTGTGTTATATATTCAGCACCTGATTTTTGTAATCAGGGTACTTTTGAGATGTTTATGTTCTGATTTAGTTTCAGCTTATGTTGATGTTTTATATGGATCTAAATGTATAAATGTAATATGGTGGAAATGGTTTAGGAAACCGATGCTAGGATATTTCAGTTCTAAATGCAATGTGGCTTATATGCCTGCTTATATTATTGACGTTATGTTATGATTCATATCATGTTGTGTTGGATCTACTGATGTGTGCATTGAGTGTGCAGGAAGAGTTGACCATGGATCTAAATTGGGGACCCAGTTCTAGAACCTATGTGTATACCTATGCTTACCAAGGTCCTGTCTATATAAAGAGACATGGACCTCATTGTTATGTGTTTATTTCGTGAACGTGGTTTGCATGTATGTTATTAAATTAGTAAATGTTCATGTTATCAAGTCATG
>MU227378.1:2384847-2401986 GCA_018584345.1 Thuja plicata | reverse complement strand
CATAGCCTTTGATTTTTCCTTTTGAAGATATGAGCACATGGATCAACCAAGATTTAATCTCCACCATTGCTCATTTCTTTTTACCTCTTAATCTCTACCATCCATTGCTCTTTAAAAGGAAACCTCTACTTCTTATTTGAGATACACTTTAATGCTATTGTTATGCTGCAGGTTTGGAGAGTGATTTTGGAGGAGAGTTTGAGCACTTGAGCTTGAACCATGCAACTTCTCTTCTTCTTGTCTTCTTCTCTCATGCATCCATGACGATCCATTTAGAGTAGTTTCATGTTAATTTAGATGCATATTTCCTTTCAATAGATTAATTTGCATATTTCCTTTCATGCATTGTTATTATATAGATTAGTTTCCTTTCATGCATTGTTATCATATAAAATATTTTTCATTTGCAATACATATTTGGTGATCATGGAGACTAACATTCTTTCTCTTTCTCTTTAAATCTCTCATTTCATGGTGTACTTGCATGGGCATAAACTAGGTCTAAACTAAGGGCCTCCATTACAAACCCTTGCACTCCATGAATAGGGAGCTATGAGTCTCCATTTGAGACATCATTCTTGAGCAATCTTGAATATAATGACTCATAGAAGTGTGTCACATTTTCAGCACACAATTGCATTATTTCCTCCAAAAATGATATCATCAACAAAAACTTCTATGATTAGAATTCCATTTTCACTAGTTCTTAAGTACAAATTGATGTCTGCATTACCTTTTCTTAAGCCAAGATGAAGTAGATACCTATCTAGTCTTGTATACCATACTCTTGGTGCTTATTTAAGTCCATACAAATATTTCTTCAACTTACAAACTATGTCTTCATCTTCTATTAAAGGAAATCCATCAAGCTGCTCAATGTATACCTCTTTCTCTATATCTCCATTCAAAAATGCAAATTTCACATCCATATGATATACCTTAAAATCTTTATGTGCAACATAAATATGAAATAATCTTACTGCTTTCAACCTAGAAACATGAGAAAATGTTTCTTCAAAGTCTATGCCTTCTTGTTGCGAGTAGCCTTTACAAACCATTCTTGCTTTATTTCTTACCACTATTCCTTCCTCATCCATTTTGTTTGTTAAAAACCACTTACTTCCTATAAAATTCTTTTTTTAGGTCTTGGAACCAATTCCCAAGTGTTCTTCTTCTTTATCTATTCTAATTCTTCCTGCATAGCTTTAGTCCAAGATTCATCTCTACATGCCTCATCAGTAGATTTCGGTTCAACTTGAGAAATCAAACAAATTTCATCTCTTAATTTAGATCTTGTCATCATTCCTCTATTAGAATCTCCAATAATTTGATATTAGGAATGGTTTTTCTTAACATACCTTAGAGTCTTAGGAATTTTAGTAGGATCATTTGAGTCATCTTGACATACCTCAATCTCACAGTTAATCTCAAAAGGTTCTTCTTGATTTGCAATAACCTCTTTATCTCTGTATTATGATTACACTCATACATTCTCTCTTGAATCTAGAAATTTTAATAAATCCACACATTATCACTTTCAATCATCTTCCTCAATGTCAGATTGAAACATTTACTAGATTTTCTTTTAGTGGAATAACCAAGGAAGATCCCTTCATCACTTCTAGCATCAAAATATCATATCTCATCATCTCATTTTATATAGAATTTACTACCAAATATTCTAAAATATTTCATAGTAGGAGTATGATTAAACCATAATTCTCAAGGAGTCCTATATGTACCTTCTCTGATCTGAATTCTATTTAATGTATACATGACAGTACCAATAGCTTCTCTCCAATGAACATGTGATATATTTCCCTCCAGCAACATAGTGCTAACAACATCTAATATTGTTCTATTTCTTCACTCTTCTATCCCATTCTGTTGTGGTGTCCTAGGAGAAGCTGTTTGTCTGTATATTCCATGTTCTTTGCAGTAGGTATTGAAAAAATATGAAGTAAACTCACCACCTCTATCTGATCTCAAATATTTTATCTTTAAGCCTGATTCATTCTCAACTTTTTCTTTGAATATTTTGAATTTGTCAAATGCCTCAGATTTCTCTCTTAAATATGTAATCTGCATCATCCTAGAATAGTCATCAGCAAAAAGTATAAATTACCTTTCACCATAGTAAGATCTTGTTCTTGTAAGACCACACAGATCTGTATGCACTAGATCAAACTTTCCTTTCGGTGAGTAAGATTTTCTTTTAAAACTGCTTCTAGCCTTCTTCCCCATTACACATTCTCTACACACAGTGTTAGATGGTTTCACAATCTTTGGTAGATCTCTAATTGCATTATTCATACTTGCCTTCAAAATATTATCGAAGTTAACATGAAAGAATATTCTATTCCATAACCAACTGTCATCTACCTTTGCAACAAAAAAAGAAGCCTCAGATGTATTCAAGTCAAATATAGTACCTCTAGATTTAGTACCAGATGCGATCAAGTCTCCTGACTTACTTCTGATAGAACATTTACCATTAATGAATTTCAATTGATAACCCTTTTCTACTAGTTGTCCAACACTTAACAAATTATGATTAAGTCCATCAATAAGTAATACATTGTCAGTATTGTTCTTTCCATCCAAAGATATAGATCCAAATCCAATGATAAGCTTAGGAGTATTATCACCAAATATCGCAACACCACCAGCATACTTATTCAGCTTAACAAACTTATTTTTATTTCCAGTCATATGGTGTGAACAACCACTGTCTATAACCCATTCATATTTATTTTCAACATGAGGTACTAAAGCTTTTTCTTCATGTATAGGTTTATCATCCTTGATTGCAATAAATCCAATCTCATCATAATCAATAGCATCATCATCAGAAACACCTTCACGAACATAATAAAATTCCTTATCCTTTGAATACTTAGGTTTATAAAACTTAGATTTATGCTTTGGAACCCTTGTAGGACATCTAGATGAAAAAATACCTATCTTATTGCACGAAAAACATTTCAGAGGTAACTTTCCTTCAAACTTACCCTTACCTCTCTTTTCCCTTCTAGCGATCAGGGCCACAATTTCATCTAACTTTATTTCTTCTTCCTGTATCTACTCCCATTCATCAACATATTTGCCGAAATCTTCTCTCAAGTCACTACTACTGTTGATCACAATTCCTGATAAAGTCCTTTTATTTTTATGCATAGTTGCCTTGAATGATGACTCAACTTTAGGTAATTATTCTCCCAGCTCTGCAACCTCAAAAGTAGTTAGCTTTCCAATCAACATCTCTCTGTTGAAGTTCGGTGTTAAAGGTATGATCTCTTCTATAGCTTTCACTTTGGTTTTGTATACATGTGTCAGGGATCTAAGAATTTTCAAAATCACTTCTTCCTTACTATAAGTGCCTCCAGAGTTCCTGATGCCAATAAAAACTTTAGTGATTCTCTATGTGTATGCTCTAATCTTCTCATCATCCCTCATTTTCAATATTTCCATCTTTGTCTTCCAGTTCTGCAACTTTGTAAAATTGTCTCCATACAATGCTTCCAATCTTGTCCAAATGTCAAGTGCAAAATCCAATTCTTTAACCTCTATGAATTCACCTTCAGAAAGCACACTAATCAATGATTCTCTTGCAACCATGTTCTATGAGAATACCTTATTTTCATCATTAGTAGCCTTATCTAGTTCATCCCTAGCCTTCATGTTCACATTATTCTTTGTTATCATCCAGTATTCGATTCCCAAACATAGAAAATGTCTTCTCATCTTGTTCTTCTAATTGTCAAAGTTTTCAGGATCAAACTTCAGAATATCCTTCCTAAAGTAAGCCATCTTCAGGATCACCTTAAGCTATTAAAATTTCTCTCTAAGGACCAGTAGCTCTGATACCAATTGTTAGGAATAACAATCCACAACACAAATGAGAGGGGGGTGAATGAATTGAGAGACAAATTATTAAACATTAAAATTTATAAACAAAACTTTCATCCAAATGATAAAAAAGTAAATTCCAACACAATAACACAATCCTTTGTTGTCGAGGAAACCCTATTATAGGTAAATCCCCGGTGGGAGTTAGCACCCACAAATAATTTACTGAGAGTATAGTATCCCAGTTAAAAGATTTAGCCATGTTAGGAGCTTATTGATGCATTACAGTGTATAGTCCCTGTTAAAGGATATACCCTATTAGGAGTCAAGAGTAATAGTGGGCTGAATGCCCAGACACACTACCTAAAGAAGGTTAAATCCATCCTTAGGACTTATAGTCCAAAATACAAATGTATATAGGAAATATAAAATCCAATGAACTATATGCTAGCAACTATCTTTTCTTGGTTAGTTCTAATGAAGTAACATAATCACAACCTCTGCTCTACATCCACCACACAAAAAAGCTCGCAGCTTCCACACTTTGATGTCTCTATCTTTAATCACATTTTCCTCTTCTCATACATCTTTTCAAAATAAAATATTTCTCATATATACCCTATTACAATAATTGATTAGGTCATCCAATTAGGCTTTCCCAATATAAAAAATAATTATTTAACCCCTTACTAAGATACACACGGTACCTATAACAAGTAAACATCAATTACAAATCATCAGATATAATCCAAGATCCATAATCCACGCTCGCAATCTATAATACACACTACATCCACTAGTAAATTTTGGCCATATTTTCAATGCAATTTGGTCGATTGTTTGATGCCGATTGGTCGGCCAAATGACCACTCTTGTCATCGGAGTTTTTTCATTGATTAAGAGACCCAAAAAATGTTGTGTCAAATTATTGATAGTAATAGTGGTTGAATGATCAACTGTATAATGTGTTGAGACTGTGAACAATCTGGTCGATAAAGTCTGTTGATCATTGTCATCATCATTGAACTATCGACTTTAGTATGCGTTGAGACTATGGCATTCCGATCAAAATTGTTCATTGGTCATTGTCATCATCATCAAACTATTGACTTTAGTAGGTATTGAGACTGTGGCATTCTGGTCAAAATAGTTTGTTGGTCATTGTCATCATCGTCGAACTATCAACTTCAGTAGGCATTGAGACTATGGCATTCCGGTCAAAATAGTTTATTGATCATTGTCATCATCGTCGAACTATTGAATTTAGAATGCGTTGAGACTGTGGCATTCTGGTCAAAATAGTTCGTTGATCATTGTCATTGTTGTCAAAATAGATACATTATAATGTGTTGAAACTATGGAATTTCGGTCAAATGTTTTTGTTGATCTAGTTTCGAGCCGTCGAAATAGAGACGTAATAAAATATTGAGACTATAGCATTCCGGTCGAACCATTTTGTTGATATATTGGATGGTCATTGAAATAGCGATGACATATTCATTTAAAAAAATAATAGTATATTTTAATCATCTATTAATATATATAATATATTTCCTTTTACTAATGTTTTCATTGAAAGTATAGTAGTTGAATTAGAATACGCTCTAGAATGCTTACAAATCTAATGCACTATTATGCCCTCCTATGCGAATTATATCTACTTGTGTCAATATAATGAATATTTTGTAGCACGTGTCAACACAAGTAAGGAAATTCTAATTTTTGAAATTTGATATGTATGTATGGTATTTTGCAATGCCATGAAGATGTTAATACAACTAAACCTACACTTATTTTACAATAAAATGCCAAATGAATAACATAATAATGAATTTGAACAAATAAACTAGTCATAATACCTGTTTGGAAGATATTGATATTGATTAATACTATTAATAATTCCAACAATAATGATTAATTACTAATTACTAATGATTAATAGTGCTCTCTTAATGATTAGTAGCCAAAAAATTTGAATACTGACATCATTAAATTATCATTAACATAATTACTAATAGCTTTCAAGATACTAAACCTATCATAAGAACATCTTCTTCATCAGTAGATAATCAAACACACTTTTATAACATCACCATTCCAAATTTAACAAATTAATGATCTACATCTCAAACTATGTTACTAACCACATTTAAACTAAAATTACCAATATATAGTATAATAAATTTAATAAAAGCATATGACAACATCTATTAATCTTGTAGTCTAATTTAACAAACCAATTAGTATAATTACTAGTTAAGGATTATGCACTTAATACCTCTTAATTAACCCAATCTTAAATTCAATGGAGAAAACCATAATACATTAAAAATGTCTTATTAACTTAAATAACTCTTCTATAGAAAAATGTCTTGATTGATAGGTTGTCGCAATGAAACAAATCAAGTATGATGTGCCAATTTTAATGTCTCTAGCTTAGGGAAATGTACCATATTTCTTCATTTTGAAGCTAATCTTATATATGGTTTGGGAGTTAAGTTTACATAAGTGTAAATATGATATATCCATATTTTCATGTCAATTCATTTTGTAGGGAAAATTCGAGATGCTTCTATACCAAACACTATTAAGATAGAAAAGACAAAGAGGATTTCAAAGGAGAAATCTGAATTCTCTGCATTTCATTTTTAGATCTTGCAGTGTGGGTATTGTCAATATCTTACTTCCGTTCAAGTTCTAGATGCTCAACTATACTACGAGTATGATTCTAATTGCTATATCTCAAGACTCATTGATTGTTTGCATGCGGTCTTAGGTTTTTTAGTATCAATGTGTTTGTGCCAACCTAAGTGGATGTAACTATTGGCATATTACATATCTACACAAGTTAATTTTTTATTTTACAGTTATATGTTTTGATTTCTACTTTTGGAACTATCTTATGTGCTTCATATTTAAAGGCACATTGTTTGAATCAAATACAGATGTTTAAATCAATGAAGTTTATATTTTGGATTCACATGTGGTACCAAAGAAGATGTGTAGTGTTAGCATAATACATGTTTCGCCATTCTGTCTGTAATCTGTAAACCAACTACTTTGTCAACTATTTCTCAATGATACAAAGGGCATCTAAAGGGTATGCTGATGAAATGGGGAGGCAACTAATTTTCTAGCTACGTGAGATTGGAATCAAAACATAATTTGCAATTATGATTTGGATTTTTATTCACACATGGAAAAGGTTTGACAGAATTGATGGATGTTAGCTTGTGTCCCATGAATCATGTGACCCTTTGAAAGTTGACTATTCTTCGTTGATTGTAAATCAGATTTTCAATAAAAGAGAAGGATAGAGACTTCTACATCTTTTTCTAAATCTTTTCTGAGCTTCATGTTAATTCCACCTGGTATATGTTATTATTAATTTTCCTTTGACAAGGAAGGCTAAGATCTAATTGAAAATTAGTTGATACTTTATTTAGTGGATCTCCTTCAACCATTGCTTTAATAGGGTTGAATCTTAGAAAAAACAAAAGGTGTACTCTTTCTCTGACCTTCGCAACATTATTAAGAGAAGAGGATATATTTTGAAGAGTATGCAACATAGGATTGAATCTCAATGATTTTCAAAGTAGAATACTATTTTTGAGGGTCTATTCAATCTCATTTATTCAGGTGCTTGGAAGGTCAACTTTCAATAACTAAAAAAAGTTTAGAAAATGTTTCAGCGTTGTAAGGATCTAGACTCACTTGTAGAAAGGAAGATGTCATTTTCAAGGTATTTAGAATTTTAGACATTGTATTACATTAATAAATTTAATAGGTGAAAGGACTTTTAGTGAAAGATTTTAGGACATTATTTAGGGTTATGAAGGTTGAATATTTGTACAAATCTTCTAGTATTTGTTATAGGTATACAATAAATGAATCTGCAAAGGTGTATTTGTGGAATTTGTGTTTCGTTTAGTGGCTAAGAGGATTCTTCAAACATACAATGGCACATAGATGCCATCAATATTTCAAGGCTAATTCTTGAAGTGATGGTGAAATTCCCACACTTCATGTTATTTGTTGGGCATAAAATCTCTTTTGAGAGCTATGGTAATGAGTATCAAATATCCAACTTATTGCCTCAAGGCACTAGAGTAGCTCAAAGGTTCCAAAACACAGCTTTTTCACATGGTATCCAAATAAATATTGTCACCCACCATTAGATTGTTATAGTGATGTGAATGACATATTTATCAGGGTTTGGAGGCAATGGAGGAAAGAGAATATCTATCATCTCGAGATAACTTCTTGCTCAAGATGATTCTTTTCTTAAGAAGCACCCTATTTGTGTCCCTAAATAAAAGAGGGGTTTGGTATCATATCTGACTCTTTAAGAAGGAAGGGGGGTGCAATATTTCTTGTGGGTGTATTTTTTGTGTATTCACATTTGATTGATAATTTATTGAGCACTTGATGAGGCATTAGTCACATTCTAAGGAGATGTGTACTTTTAAAGGAAAGTTTGTCTCATGTGCAAATGTTTGATTGGTGACTTGTAAAACATAGGAGAGATTGTTTCCACAAAACTTGAGGAGGTGTTAGACACACTCGGAGGAGATTTAGAATTTTTGAGGAAAGATGTCTCATGTGCAACACTAGAAAAGTCTTTAGACACACTTTAAGGAGATTAATTTTCAAGGAAATATGACTCATTGCGCATAGGGAATTGGAACACTTTCATGTTCTCTAATGTTGTATAGATGGTTAGAGGTTTTATAGTTAGGAGATCCACTAGTGCAATTAATTTGGTGTTTCCTAGATGAATGGGGAGGATTGGTGAAGGTGTTTCATCGAAGTATCCAAAAGGGTTGGGTACAAAACTCTTGCAACATTCCACTGTTGTTAAAATTAATGTAATAAGGGGGGATGTTGGCATATTACATATCTACATAAGTTAGTATTTTTTTACGGTTATCAATTTTGATTACCAGTTTTTGGAACTGCCTTATTTATTGCCTATTTAAGGGCATGTTGTTTGAATCAAATATAGAGGTTTAAATCAATAAAGTTTTTTTTTGCATTCACAATGACAAAGTGAGATAATGGCCTTGGAATAATTTTAAATATCATATGATGTTACTTTGTTCTCTCTTGGTTTTTCTAGATTGTTTTAGTATTGTTTGGTGATAGAATTGAATGATATACAAGATAAGTGGTTGTTTGGCTGATTTCGAATGATTACAACATTGCTTTGTTATTTGCACTACATTGGAGAGGTGTGTCAATAAATTTTTGGCCGTATATATCTCTTGGATTGGTTTTCTTTCACTTTCCTTTTATTGCAGAAGTGTTCGGGGCCAACGTCTTTGACCAATTCTCATTGCATGTTCATATGTTTCATATTGGTTGACTTGGAGAAGTTTGTTTATACTTGTGGAAGATAGAAATGAAAGATCAAATTATTTGGAAGTGTAAGAAAGGTGTGGAAGCATGTCACAGTATAAAGTGTGCAAACTAAAATCCTAATACATATTGGAAGCAATGAGTTGAAGTTATCGCATTCAGATAGGCCAAAAATAGTGAGCTCAAGGTGGTTGATGGAATAACTGTAATATGGTGGATGTTTTACTATTATTCATGATATTACAATGTTGATAGGTTGATTTTTTGATTGATTGATTGATTTGAATAAGACATTTAATAGGATAAGCCACCCTTATCAATATTCCCAGCTAGTAGATTGGTGCTATCAACTTTTGACCTTGCATCTTAAGAAAGCTTCTTGATTTTATGGGCTGCATAGAATGCAAGATACCTATGTTTGTTTTTAAGCATGGGAATGGTTTTAGTTTCCCCAATTACTTTGTGTCATTTTAATGTCTCTGATCCATTTGAAGGATGATGAAGTAGTAGTAATTAAGGATATTTTACACTAGTTCCATTTTTGGTTTTAGCGAGTGTCCGTCAATATCTTATGCTAAGATTATCTTATAGCTCTCCATTACAATCATGAATTCTCAATGTTGTTTGATGTCCTAAAACCACAATACTTGAAAAATATACCTATGTTATGTTTGATGGATGTTCTTTCCCTATTTTAAATCTCTTGCACAAGTAGGGAGGACTAAATATAAATTCTATAAATTTCACATTGAATCTGGTTAGTGATATCATTATTTTGTTTACATTTGAAATGGTCCATAACTTATGTTGGATCAAGCCCATTTCACATCTCTAATATCACTCCTTTATTTTCTTTTAAGAATTTAATTTCCAATGGAACTAAGAAACCTCTTATGGCTTCCAATGTTCAGTGAACCCATAGATTAGGAAGGCATTTACCTCATCCCCACACTCGCTAACATTGACGGACAACTCTAGGATCATTTTTTTTCTGTCAAATGGGATTCATAAAGCAGATATAAGAAAACATTGCCTTCAGTTAATAATCATGTTACATGGTCCTCTAGGATATAGATCTTGGTTAGTATCCATTCACATGGTATCGACCAAGCATTGAGCATTCATACTGATATTCTTCCCCTGCCTCTATGGCAGAGCTATTGAATTGGTGAGTAGGAAGAAAAGATAAAACAATAAAATCAGCACATGGGGAGGTTATGATCTACAATATATTTTGAAAGAGAAGAATAAGAGGGCAATGAAAACAAAACAAAACAAAGAAACTAACATAGAAACTACCCCTGCCTCTGCATCTCAAGCTGAAACATACATGTGAAATTGTGATTTTTCAAACCATAACAGGTGAAATTGTAATTTACCGAGAAGCTAATATAGGATTGAAATTTATTTAATCTAATTTTTGTTGTTTTTCAATTGTAGATTGGATTGAAAGTTAATAAAATTGTGATTTTATAATGGTAAGACCACTCTAGGGCACTATGGGATACAAGAGCCTATATGCCCATGAGTCAACGAATGATATAGCATATAATGTGATTTCATCTAAGTTTTTCTTTTTTCAACTACAAAATTAATTGCAAGGTAATAAATTTGTGATTTTACTATGGTAAGACCACTGCGAGGGCACCATGGGCTACATGAGCATATATTCCCAAGAATTAACCTGTGATATTGGTATAAGGTTAGAAATTTATTCCTTTTCAATCATCCTACTATGAATTGTAGTTAATAGTACCTTTCCTCAGAAAATTTGACTAAGTATTCAAAATATGTGTCCGTTAAAAGGTTTATGAATATTTTGATGAAATAATTTGATGTTTTAGAATATTCCAATTCCTTAGACTTTGAAGATCATGTAATGGTTTTTTTCAACATTAGTAAAGCCAACTAGCTTTGCATATTTGCTAAAGATATTAATAGATTCGGTGATCTTAATGACAAGCGAGACACAAGCTAGAGAAGAAGGATAAGACATACAAGTTCTCCTATAATTTTGAGAGACACTCTATTACTCTACTGACTTTTTAAAATTTCAGGGTCAAAAACTAAATTATTCTTCACTCTGCATTGACTATCTTGTTGAAGCACGTGAAGGAACACAAAAAAGTAGGGTCTAAGAATTTGTGACATGTTAATCTACATATTTCCATCTAGACTGGAGTAATATAGATTTTAAAAAAAATGTATAAAAAAATTACAATATGCCACTTTTTACAATAGGTGGAAATAATTGTGGCATTCTATTCACAAATAATGACAAACCACTTTTGATGTTCCAAAAGGTAATGATCCTGCTACATTGGACATGTCATCAATGGGAAAGGGAGTTTCATTGGACATGTCATCCATGGGAAATGAACAGATTATTGGTCATCATTGACCCACCAAAATTGCTCTTATGACTGTGTGTGATGAAAACTGTGACTATTGAGGAAATTATTGTTCAGATAAATGTGCAAGAAATATGGCAAACCATTGCAAACACTGTAAAAAAATATAATGTGCCTACTTCTAAAAAATAACTTGGTTTCGCAGTGCATGATATAATAACTACAAATCTTTTGGAAAGTAAAAATGTATAAGATTTCAATTTATATCTATACAAAAGATGTAAAAAATGTACAAAAATCTTCTAAACATTTTTTTAATTCATCACCTAGACAAATCAGTTTGTCAACCAAATTTGCTAGTTTTGGAGCATCCAAAGGGAAATGTGGGAGTTTCACTAATGGTATTTGCAAGATGAATACATCAGGTTATATTCAATCCTCTTTCCACCCACTCTCTTCAAACAAAATTTTCTTGAAGTCATGAATGCAGAGCATATATGAAAATATAGTAGGCCTAGCTAGCAGAATTATCATAAAGTATCAATATATCAGTGACATGAGGAATAGTGAGCCTTTGACAGTCCTCTAAACATGCAAACCATAAAAAGGAAGTCTAAAATGCATGAAGAATAGCCACAAGGGTACCATGGTTGCATCATACAACATTGAAGAGGGAATTTTGGGTTTACCAAGCAGTCAAAAGATTCCCAATGATAGAAGATAGTCATGATCCAGAAGAACCAAAGAGAATTGAGAAGGTCATTTAGACCCTTCACTCAACATGGTCGTCAAGGGTGGTGAAATATGAAGACTTTCAATTGAACATGAAAACAAAGAAGAAAGAAAACTTACTCTTGAGAAAAACATTAAAAAGCTTAAAGAGCACAAATATCAAATATGGCAGTTAAAAGATCAAAACATAGAAAAGGGGTAGTTTTGAGGGTTTGAAGAAATACATAAAAGATACAAATGACTGCCAACTCTAACAACTTGACAATGATATATATGAAGGTACAAAGAAGAGAATTTATGGCCAGTAAAAGAACACAAAACCCTCAAAGAACATGTATCATTGTTTTTGAGGAAGCAAATCAGTCAAGGAGAAAAAAGGCCATAGTTTGAAGATGTAAACTCTCTTGCCTTATCTTTTTTAGGTTGTAACTTCTAAGTTTCACAAAATACATTGATTGAAAGACTTTTTAAGTTTAAAAAAATCAATAGAGGTAGGAATTAAAGTATGCCACACCAAACTAGTTGGATTTGGTATTTGACCCCATTTCAACAATTTATCAACATCTCATATTAATTTAACTAGGGCTCCAATTTGGAAGCCCAAATAATAAAATATATTAATAGTTAAGATCACCCATTTAAATTTCTTTTTTATAATTTGGATCCATATAAACATGTCAAAATTTGAGAAATTTAGAATATTGTACACCAGATGTTAAACATAAAACAACCGAAGAAAGTAAAATGAAAGCAATAAATGTAGATTACTGCACCTCTGAATTGGAGACCCTGCTAATTCCCATTAGTTCCTTCTTGACCATCGCTCTAAAATCCCATGAATGTGAACATTAGATCAAATTCACATGCATACAAACACAAGTAAACTAATCAAACAATAGGATTTAAGAGTACAGTTGCAATTTACCTTTCGATCAATTTTCTTTCTCTTGTTCAGCAATATTATTATATTCCTTCTTTCTTCCTCCTTCTCAACACTATTATAAGAATTCATTTCAGCTTCAACCTCTTTATTTTCTTTGTTAGGGAGTTCCTCATAATTTTTTACACCGTGTATTCTGCATTTACGTTCAATTACACGCTTTCTTTGCATATCATACCACAACTTCATGTGGTAGTCAACATAACTCTCCCTCTTTTGATAGACCTAAAGCTTCGGATGCTCCAAAGATAGGAAGAGATAGACAATGTTTTTTTGTATTCTCTTTTCCTATCTTTGGGGCATCTGATGCTTCAAGTTAATTTAGGGTGCAATTTTTAGTCTTTTGATGGTCGATCTTGTATAGAATCAACTAATGCAAACAATCCACTAGGGGTGTCAATATCAAGGAAGAATTCAAAATTACAAGATCTAAGGGCTAGACCTAATGCCTCAGGGGCTCATCATAGATGGCCTTGCCTACGTAACTCATAGAGACATTTTAGTTCAGGTTTAACTTTAAAACCAGTCTTTTAAAAGATGGTAGAAGTGGTTATTCAACCCCTTTCTAGGGTAGAGTCCCCAGACAGTGTCTCCATCGGCTATCACCCACTTAGGTGAACAAGGATGAGATCCTAATTAGATTCTACCTACAAATAAGTTATACGTAGACCTCCTCATAAGGTTACCTACCCAACGGTTTGTAACTACAATGGAGAACCAATCATTGTAAGATATTAAGGTAATTTCCATGATCCCAAAACTACAAGATTTATAATTGTATGAGAGGAGATACATATTACCTAATTCTATGACCACTTATCTTAAAACTTGCATGACATAATTCTATTTGATACTTTCATGTTGCTTTATATTTTCACAACGCTGAATGCAAAGGAAATCACCCATGATAAGGTTTTTTTCAGCTATAGAAGGAATATATAAATATCTGATTTAATTTATAAAAGCTACCTTTTCCTGTTAATATCAAGAGTCAAATATAGAATAGATTTAATTTTTCAAACACCCAAACATCTAGAAAATAAATCTTCATTTTAATTAACACTGGTTATTTACTCTCCAACTCTACCTATACTACCTTCTAAATCATAATAATCCAAATCTTATTCAATCACCCAAATAAAATAAATATTGACACATTACTTAAATGATGTATTAAGTGTTGGAATAGTCCCAAGGGATAACTGGGGGGGGGGGTGAATCAGTTATCAGCTAGTTTAATTATTTTCTCCAATTAATTATAGAATAACATTAAGCATTAACACATTCAGATAACACAAGATAGAACACAATAATTTTGGTTACGGGGAAACCAAATAGGTAAAAACCCCGGTGGGAATTAATACCCACAAAGAACTGTACTTGAGTATAATAATCCCTGTTAGAAGATCTTACAACCCTATTAGGATTTGATCTTTACAATGCAATAACTATAGAGACTTGGTTAAGGGTCAGACCCTATTAGGATTCTTTTGAAAATAACCCTGTTAGGGGTGAGGTCTCACTGTCTAGAAGCTCACTGCTAAAATGATGAAGGCTGCAACCTTCAGTAAAATAGATATACACTATATCTGATAAATGAACTATTTGAGTAGACCTATTTTCTTGATCAGTTCCAATGTATTGTATGCTTTCAATACTTCTTCACATAGATCTTTTCTTGATGAATTAAATGTCTTTGCTATCCCAAAACAACTGACATTCTATTCTGTACTTTTTTTTGTCTCTTTTCTTATCATTCACACTTGGTGATCTTCAAATGAACTACTATAAGTATCTTCTCCACAAGATATTATCTTTGTCAGCTTTAGGAATCCCTTTAGTACTTCTTTAGTCATCCAAACCAAGCATGCAACATAATTAGAACCGCGCAACTCAAACTGAATGTACGTATCACTTCACGTAGTCGGCTCCACCAAAATTACTCAAATGTCATGCTTTAGATGAAACATGATTAGCAAATTTGGTTAGTAGTATTTAACTCATAACTAAACATTATTCTGAACATGCATAGCCCAAATATGGATGCAATAGAAGAATCAATGAAATTACTGTCCGCTTCCTGAAAATAGTCATCTAAAACTGTGGTTGGTAAACAGAGTAACATAACTCAACTATTACTGAACATCTGAATCTACATGTATGTAAATGGTGTAGTAACTATGTCTGAAACATTAAAAAAACCATTCAAGGCTTCCTCATATCCATATTGAAAATTGAATACAGTTCACTATTGTATACTATATGTTGTCATCAATGACAAACATACAGTCAACTATTTTCATAGAAGAAAATATCCAACAATCTCCCCCTTTGACATTGATGGCAACATATGATTAAAAACACCATCAATCCAAAAGTGTTTCCTTTCTTTTTACAATCTTCTCAATATCCTCATAAAAGTTTCCTCTTCATTGCTGCAACTCCTTTGACTGTGTTTTTATTTTCATGACTATATACTCTCCCAGAGTATATGCTCCCCCTTACTATATACTCCCCCTTTGACATCAATGGAAAAGGGTGCCAAACACAAGTAAGCATAGTACCTACTCCAGAAGTAGAGTAGTCAACCATTCATCAGTCACCAAGGACTGATGTTATTTGCTGCAAATTCTAATCAGACTCGGGAAAGGGAATTAATCCTAGCTTCTCCCTGAGATACTCAAAAGTATCTTTTGATAAAGGCTTTGTAAAAATATTTTCTAACTGTTCTTTAGTGCTCACATAATCCAACTTTACTTCTCTGTCTGCAACTTTTTCTCTTAGAAAATGATATTTGATCTCAATGTGTTTTTTCTTTGCATGCATCATAGGGTTCTTTGACATATTGATAGTGCTAGTGTTATCACAGTGAATAACACTAGGATAATCAATCTGAATACCAAAGTCTTTAATCATCTATTTGATCCAAACCATTGTTGAACAATTCAATGCTGCTGCAACATACTCAGCTTCTACTGTCGACTGAGAGATAAAATTCTATTTCTTGCTTGTCAAAGTAACCAACATGCCTCCAAGAAATACTGCTCCTCTTGATGTACTCTTTCTCTCATCAACACAACCTGCCCAATCAGCATCAGTATACACATGAAGTTGTATATTCTCTGAGTTAGGATACCATAAACCATAGTCTACAGTCCCTTTTAAGTATCTGAATATTCTTTTTATTTCCATTAGGTGATTTTGTTTAGGTTCAGCTGCAGATCTTCCAACAATGCCAACTGCATTGGAAATATCTGGTCTAGATTGAGTAAGATATATGAGTTTTCCAATCATAGACTTGTATAGTGTCTTGTCAACTAATGTAGAATCATCATATTTAGAAATCTTGCTTCCTGTTATCATGGGGGTGCTTACTGGTTTGCAATCTTCCATTTTGAAAGTCTTCAATATTTCCTTCACATACTTAGACTGATTTATGAATATGCCTTTGTCTGTTTGTTTTACATTCAATCCCAAAAAATATTTGATAGGTCCAATCATGATCATTTCAAACTCACTTTGCATCTCTTTGGAAAATTATGCTCTAAGTTTGTCATTACCTCCAAAGATAATGTCATCAACAAAGATATCAACAAGTAGTAATTCATCAGGTGTTTCTCTTATGAATTGTACACACAAAAAGGTGCACTTCTATGAATCCTTACATGCAAGGAAACTCAAGAATGAGCCCTCACAAATCGATCCATAGCTCTCTATGTATGGAGTTGCAAGATTTGTAAAAATTGCTCTCAGCTAGAGCTATAAACTCATGACCTTGCCAATAAACCACACAACGAGAGATTCACAATGAAGACAAGGGCAAGAATGCCAATATCTCCAATGAATCAAGTGTATGAAATGCAATGCAAGCTAGATGATCATGCAAACTAGTGTATGAAAATGAAAGTA
>MU227378.1:2358872-2384367 GCA_018584345.1 Thuja plicata | reverse complement strand
ATAAAGTGATTTTATTATTTAATTAAAAGAGATTTTTAATTAATTAAAAGAAAGCATATTCTCTTAATTAAATAATATTTTTATTTTTATTTTTTCTCTTTTAAATTAAATAAGGCTCAAACCTTAGGAAATATTGGATTGATTATGATTTGATCAAGGAAATTGATATAATTGATATTGTTGATATTTGAAAATATTGATTCAGGGATTTGATAAATTGAGAAATGGGGCCCAAAGTCTAGGCGACCAAAAAATATTTGATAGGTCCAATCATGCTCATTTCAAACTCACTTTGCATCTCTTTGGAAAATTATGCTCTAAGTTTGTCATTACCTCCAAAGATAATGTCATCAACAAAGATATCAACAAGTAGTAATTCATCAGGTGTTTCTCTTATGAATAAGTTGCAATCTACTGCTCCCTTTTTGAATCCAATCTTGGTTAAGTAACCATCAAGTCTCTCATACCAAGCTATTGTGGCCTGTTTAAGTCCATAGAGTTCTTTCTTTAATCTGCATACCATGTCTGGTTTGTCTGAAAGTTTGAATCCTTCAGGCTGCTCTATGTAGACTTCTTCTTTTAAGTCATCATTCAGAAAAGCTGACTTGACATCCATCTGATATAACTTGAAGTTATTGAATGTTGCATAGGCTAAAAATAACTTAATGGCTTCTAGTCTGATCATAGGGGAAAATGTATCAGTGTAGTCTATTCCTTCTCTCTGCGCATATCCTTTACATACCAGTCTTGCTTTGTTTCTTACCACTATACCTTCTTCATTCATCTTATTCCTGAATATCCATTTTTTTCCAATCACTTTTTTGTCACAAGGTCTAGGGACTAGTTCCCATGTATCATTCTTGATTATCTCATCTAATTCTTCTTGCATAGCACTTTGCCAATCTGAATCATTGCACGCATCTGCAACACTTAAGGGTTCATTCTGTGAAAGTAAGCATACTTCTTCATCAACAGTTCAAAATTTTTCTCTGGATCTTGTCAAGACTTTAGCACTCTGATCTCCAATGATGTATTCCTTATAGTGGTATTTGGATGTGTATTTTGAGTTTTTAGGAGTGACACTCTCATCTGTAAATTGTGATTCTTCTTGACTTGGTTCAGGATTGTTACATAAAACATCAATTTAGTCAAACATTTCTTCAATCATGGGAGCACATTCATAGTATCTTTCTTGAATCATAAACTTCTCATCAATCTTCACATGAGTACTTTCAATGATCTTCTTCAATCTTAAATTAAAACATCTATAGGATTTTATTTTAGTAGAGTAACCAAGAAAAATAACTTCATCCCTTCTAGCATCAAACTTGCCAATACTATCATCTCTCTTGATGTAGCACTTGCTTCCAAATATTCTAAAGTATTTTATAGTAGGTACATTACCAAACCAAAGTTCATAAGGTGTCTTGTCTACGCCTGGCCTTAATTGGATTCTATTCATAGTATAGACTGTTGTATTGACCGCATCTCTCCAATAGGTATGGTAAACCTTTCCTTCAATCATGATAGTGCGCGCTATGTCAAGTATTATCCTATTCCTTCTTTCTGCAATCCTATTCTGCTGAGGGGTTCTAGGTGCACTTAACTGTATTTTGATTCCATGTTCTTCCCAGTAATCATAAAAATGGTCAGAGGTGAATTCTCCTCCTCTATCTGATCTCAGACATTTTATCATCAATCCAAACTCATTTTCAACTTTGGCTTTGAATGATTTGAATTTTTCAAAGGCTTCATATTTGAACTTCAATAACGCAACCCACATCATCCTTGAGAAATCATCAACAAAAAAAAAAAAAAACCTTTCTCCATAGTATGATCTTATTTGAGTAGGTCCACATAGGTATGTATGTATCAGATCTAATTTGTTCTCTACAGAGTTCTGTTTACTCCTAAATCAGGTCCTCACATGCTTCCCCATCACACATTCCTTGCACATAGTATCAACTGGCCTTGCAATACTTGGAAGTTCTCTTATTCCCTTTATATTACTTATCTTTACTATGTTGTCAAAATTGATATGACAAAGTCTCTTGTGCCATAGCAACCTGCCATCCACTTTTGCAACAAAACAACTTACTTAAGAGTTAAGCTGAAAGACATTACCTTTGGTCTTTAATCCTGATGCAATCATGTCTCCTTATTTGTTGTTGATAATACATCTATTGTTCTTGAATTCCAACTGATATCCTTTATCTAGTAGTTTTTCAACTCTTAGTAAGTTATGATGCAAACCATCAACATAAAGAACATCATCTGTCTTTTTCTTTCCATCTAAGGTGATAGATCCTCTACCTATGATAGGTTTGGGAGTGTTATCTCCAAATATAACCATGCCACCTTTGTACTTATCTAGATGTACAAATCTATCTTTGTCACCTGTCATGCGATGTGAACACCCGCTATCTATGATCCATTCTGTTCTGATGTCAGCTTGTGAAACTAAAGCCAATTCTTGAGCTTTCTTTTCATATTCAATTTCTATTTGATCAATCATCTCTTCATTGTATTTAATAGAAATGAATCCAATTTCATCTTCTCCTGAGTCATCATCAATTACACCCTCTTCAGCATGATAGCATTCATTAGTATATTTGGGCTTGTAATCTGATCTGAACTTCTTGACTCTTGTAGGACACTTGGATGCAAAGTGGCCAACATTTTTTGCATGAAAAACATTTAAATGGTAGTTGTCCTTTATATTTCCCTTTACCTTTTATTTCCTTCTTAGCAATCATAGAAATTATTTTTTCTAGTTCAGTATCAACTTCTTCTTTTTCATTATTACTAGAGATGTTCAAGGATTTCTTACCATGGACTGAGGCTTTGAAAGTTGTTTCCATTTTAGGTTCTGTCTTCAATCTTGATATCTCAAATGTAGATATTTTTCTAATCAGGGTTTCTCTTTTGAAGTCCTTTGAGAATTTCATGGTTTCATCCAAGATGTTAATCTTGCTTTCATAATCTTCTATCAATGTGGTCATCAATCTATCCATTATATCATCCTCTGAAATTTCTCCACCATTGTTTCTGATACCTGATACTGCTTCATTAACTCTTTGATTGTAAGCTCTTATGTTCTCTTCAGGTAGCATCTCTAAATTATTGTATCTTTTCTTCCATGTATTTCTGCATGCATTCTTTGCTTGGATGTCTCCTTCAAACATATCTTCTAAGTATTTCTAGATTGAATATTCTTTTTCTGCTTTCTTGATCTCAGAAAATTCACTGTCAGATAGGGCACTGATTAGGGCTTCCTTGGCAATTGCATTTTGAGTGAATACTTATTTTTGTTTATTTGTAGAGTCTTCTTCTGCAAGGTCTTTCAAGGTGGGAACATCAATTGCACAAGTATTAATCTAATATATCTCAAAACCAATGCACTAAAGATGTGTTATCATTTTTTTCTTCCAGTCAAGATAGTTCTCTCCATCAAACTCAGGACTCTCTTTCCTGAAGTATGCCATTTGATCTACCTTAAGCTGTTAGGATTTCTCTCCAAGGCACTTGGCTCTAATACCAATTGTTGGAATAGTCCCAAGAGATAACTGAGAGGGGAGGGGTGAATCAGTTATAAGCTAGTTTAATTATTTTCTCCAATTAATTACAGAATAACATTAAGAATTAACACATTTAGATAACACAAGATAGAACACAATAATTTTGGTTACGGGGAAACCAAATAGGTAAAACCTCAGTGGGAATTAGCACCCACAAAGAACTGTACTTGAGTATAATAATCCTTGTTAGAAGATCTTACAACCCTGTTAGGAGTTGATCTTTACAATGCATTAAGTACAGAGACCTGGTTAAGAGTTGGACCCTATTAGGATTCTTTTACAAATAACCCTGTTAGGGGTGAGGAATCACTGTCCAAAAGCTCACTGCTAAAATGATGAAGGATGCAACCTTCAGTAAAATAGATATACACTATATTTGATAAATGAACTATTTGAGTAGACCTACTATCTTGATCAGTTCCAATTTATTGTATGCTTTCACTGCTTCTTCATATAGATCTTTTCTTGATGAATGAAATTTCTTTACTGTCCCAAAACAACTGACATTCTGTTCTATACTTTTTTTGTCTCTTTTCTTATCATTCAGACTTGGTGATCTTCAAATGAACTACTATAAGTATCTTCTCCATAAGATATGATCTTTGTCGGCTTTAGGAATCCCTTTATTACTTCTTTAGTCGGCCAAACCAAGCACGCAACATAATTAGAACCGCGCAACTCAAATTGAATAGACGTATTGCTTCATGTAGTCGTCTCCACCAAAATTACTCAAATGTCATGCTTCAGATGAAACATGATTAGCACCTTTGTTAATAGTATTTAACTCATAATTAAAAATTATTTTGAACACGCATAGCCCGTAGATAGATGCAACGGAAGAATCAATGAAATTACTATCGGCTTCCTGAAAAAAGTCTTCTAAAACTATGGCTGGTAAACAGAGTAACATAAATCAACTGTTACTGAACATCTGAATCTGCGTGTATGTAAATGGTGTAGTAAGTATGTCTAAAACATAAAAACAACCACACAAGGCTTCCTCATATCCACACTGAAAAATGAGTATAGTTCACTGTTGTATACTATATGTTGTCATCAATGACAAACATATAGTCAACTATTTTCACAGAAACAAATCTCCAACATTAAGTGGATAGATGCAGATAACATACACATACCAAATATTTAAGAGGTTTAACATAGATGGTGATTGAGAAAATTGTAGTTTTCCATATAAGTATTTCTAGCAAAAGAATAGTTTGCATGAATAAAATCAATGAATTAATTGTCAAGAAATCTATTACCTATTTCTAAAGAATATATATATTGGCTCATCAAAATATATGTCAAAAAACATAAAACAACTGAAGAAAGTAAAATGAAAGAAATAAATGTAGATTACTGCACCTCTAAATTGGAGACCCTGCTAATTTCTAATAGTTCCTTCTTGACCATCTCTCTACAATGCCATGAATGTGAACATTAGATCAAAATCACATGCATACAAACACAAGTAAACTAATCAAATAATAGGATTTAAGAGTAAAATTTCAAATTACATTTCGATCAATTTTATTTCTCTTGTTAACAATATTATTCTATTTCAGTTGCAACCTCTTTCTTTGCTTTGTTAGGGAGTTCCTCATAATTTTTTACACCGTGTATTATGCATTTACGTTCAATTACACACTTTCTTTGCATATCATACTGCAAGTTCAGTTGGTAGTAAACATCACTCTCCCTCTTTTGATTATACTTTATTATTCTTCTGAGGAAAGAGATTTACGTTTAGGTTGTCCTGTAGCATTTGGACCACGCTTTTGTGGTACTGGAACAAAATCAAGGTTGTGTTTCTTTATCCTATGCATATTTGAAAGGAATAAATGTACATAGGATGATAAAGAAGAACCTTGAGTTCATTCCAATCTATGAAAAAATCTCACAAAAATATAATAATCTACTATCCACCCATTGAGTTCTATGATGAGTACAAACCTACACAAATAATTCCAAAATAAAACAAGAGCTAGAGTGTAGCATAGTTTCTTCCAAGTGTAGGCAAGGTGGTTTTGGTAGATAGAGATGGTTTTACATGATAAATCTATCTATTTTATTATGGTTACAACTCAATATCAACAAACAAATTACCTTAATAAAAAACAAATGAATTACAAGAATATAAACTTAATTTAGTCAAATTACCTGGCTTCAAATACAACCAATGTTCGTTTGTATTTCTCTCTTCCTATCTTTGGGCATTCAATGCTTGAAGTCATACTTGAAGGATTCTCACTAAAGGGGGTTTTTGATCAGAGAGATCCCTTTCACTTAATAATTATGAAGCCATCAATGGTATACTAATTGTTTAGGATTGTGAGTTTCCATTGATGGCTTCAAATTACCAAGCAAAAGGTGTTTTCTAGTACAAAAGACTTAGAAGCCTCTAGAGCCTTTTGCTTGAATGCATTATACCCCTAATGTACTTCATGGAAACATTTTGCATCGAGATTACAGGGAAATGTATACCAAGATTCATATAAAGAAAGGTGTTGCTCTTGGAAAATGGTTGATGGTGATTGATGAAGAAGACTTGAAAATGATGATTGATCCAATTCAGATTGGTGCAACATTTTAAAATCTTCTTCATAACCATAATCAAATGAACATTTTCAAATATTCTTCATCAGTCATCATCTTAGTATTCTACAATCATCTCAGTATATTTTTTATAAGTTATGTGTGTGTGCGCGCATGTATGTGTGTGTGTGGAACTATTTGAATAGTGAGAACCATTTGAAAAACCCTATAGGACTAGACCTAAGTCTCGGGGGATCATCATTGATGGAATTGACTACATTCATTTTTAGAGAATTCGTAGTTCAACTTCATAGTCTCAAACCAGATCAATCTAGGTTCATCATAGTAAGGGTATAAAAAGAGTCTCAAAGGTTTATTTTTACCTAATTTATAAAATACATAAGAGAAACATAATTCATGCCATACATAAGGGACTGGAAATATTACTTATGAATAGTGAGAACCATTTGACTAACCCTATGAGACTCGACCTAAGTCTCGGGGGCTCATCATTGATGGCCTTACCTACATTCATGCTCATAGACTTCATTGTTTGACTTCATAGTCTTGAACCAGATAAATCTAGGTTCATCATAGTAAGTGTATAAAAATAGTGTTTATTATGTTGTATCACTATATACCACTAATTTTCTTCCTCTAAATAGAGCTCATGTATTCATCTTATATAAATAATCTCTTCCCTATATTCAATCATTATACTCACATAACATTCATTAACACATAAAATTCATTCACACACAACATTCATGAATAATTCATTAACACATCATTCATCAACATTTATTAGTAGTAAAAAATAACATTCATTAAGAAAAGGTTCTTTCATTAGCAAAAAATGTTAATTGAAATCATTTCTTTTTTGGTTTCTTGTTTTTTTTTAGTGAAACGGCTATGTAGAGCATCAAGATCCTTGTCATTCCCCTCCTCTACTAAATCTGATCTCAACACATGTCTCCTCATCATGTATTCAAGAAGATTATGTTGTTGCGCCAAAGGGGGGTCCACTGCAATAACAACTATATGGGTTAAATTCACACTATTTTATATTAGTGTTACAAGTATTTCATTAAATAAAAGAACTATAAATAAAAAAAGAAATTTAAAAGACCAAAACATATATTTTCTTTACCTGACTGTGCCACATCATCTACAATAACATTTTAATCATCCCCAAAGTCAACATGGTGATCACTCCCAACATCCTCCACTCGTTCAACATGACATTTTGTATGCTCTAAAATATACACAAAAAAGATTACACCAATTTCAGTTTTAGATATTAAATTGTATTAATAATTACATAATTAATTTTCAATAGAAAATGAACACCTCCATCAACACTGCGATCCACATCAGGGCCTTCATCATGTGGTGTAGGTTATGTGTTAGGATTACGAGGTTGCATTGCAATGACATGCGTATTGTTATCATTATTTTCTTTTAAAAAACAAAATAGTTAATTTATGTTCAAAATTAAAATCAAATAGATTGTTGCTCAAGTATTCAATTTCAAATATTTTTTATTTGGCATATTTACATGTTCAACCGATGCAGTAGGAGACTCTTGGGTTGGGTCAGTGGAAGCTTGGTGTAGGCGTTTAGCCACAACTTGATAGCATTCCTTGAAGACAATATTTTTGTGTTCTTTGGTGGCCTCTAAATTAAATTCTGAGCCTTGCATTTTTTGATTAAACAACATTATTTGCAATTTATAAAAATTTAGATTTTTAATTTCATTTAATGCTACTTACAATTCATGCTTGAATTTTTTAATAACCACTAGAGCCAATTTTGTGTTGGCCAATGTTTTGTAGTCTGGCCTGTGTAGCCTTTGATGTGTCCTACAACCTATGAAGAGTTTGAAATATGTTAAATTATATAGATATAAAGAACACTAATTAGTACATAATTACATTCTACTAGTAGTTAATACTATCGTATACCTTCTTTTCTCATTTGGTGGTGCAATTCCTATTTGAGTATCCCCTTTCTCCTTTGCATCCAAAATGAATTCATTCCAATGCCTCATTGAAATAAAGGGAGGACTCGTACTTTGGGTTGTGGACGAGACTCCTTCTATATGTGTCCCTCACAGTCTTAAGATGTTTGGAAGATTTTTCTAAACAAATTTCTCCTCAAAAATGTTATTACCAAACTCATGCTATAAAATCTTTTATGAGTTGTTCTTCTAATTGTTTTTCTTGTAAGTTCCACCTTCTAAGAAAAACACAAAATTGTTAGATAGAAAAATTAACTAAAGTTGCGTACTATGAATATAGTAAAAGAAATGGAATGAAAGGAAAATATTGTACTAATTAATGATATAAAATAAAAATAGTGGGATAGGGTTAGTTCACTTATGATGTTCCACCTTGTACATATGGTGGTCCTGAATATCTTTAATCTCAAGTCATGTTGCGCTTTATAAAAAGAATCATTCCCTGCAAAAATGTCATGTGATCATCAATCCAAAACTTGATATGAATAAGTAAATTACAATTACAATATAAATAATAATAATTTTAAACTACCTAGAAGCTTAGGACATTTTAAAGGCATCAATTCTTTATCGTCTATCAACAATGACGTCTACATAACTCCCATTCTAGAAACACGGGTAGATATAGGAAACGGTGGTGAATTATCACCAATATAGGTGCTCTAATGTGTATCCGGCATAGCAGTCATCGGTGTATATCCCACTATAGAAAATTAATCCACTATGAGATACACCCAAGATTAAAGTATAAATTATCAAATCATAATTAACAAAACCAAATATAGAAAAATAAGGATTTACCAGGCATAGACCATGAAGGCGTCAATGTTTGCATGCTCCTTGTTTTCGACATTGCACTCGACTCTCTCAGATGGTCGGTCCTTCTAGGAGGAGTCGCTTGGCTCACTTGATGAACTGAACAATACATTGTTAGCAAAGACATTCTAAAATAATAAGAGTAAGAGTAGCTTTCAATATTGTTTGAGTGAAGATTTACTTAGAAATTTTGAATTAGTTGTAACTGTACCTTTTCCTATAGCTGTATTTATGGTATCAGTAAGTCCAATGAAAAGTGTAAACTTCTAATCAGTAAGTCCAATGAATTTTTTGAATGTTCCAAAGAAAAAATTCCTTGTAACTTGTTAACTTAAGGATTATTTTACCTGAGGTGGGAGTTCTGCTAGTACCGGCATCACCGCAATGTCCATGACCAGGTACTTGAGCAACCAAAAAATCCTGTAGCAAGAACACATACATATTTTAGCTCATGACATAAAATAGTATAAAATATAACCCTTTATTGAAATTTTGTTATAACTAAAGATTCATTACTTCTTACTTGATAATGATGTGCTTGTGACATTAATTCATGTGTCCTCGTCACCATATCCTCGGTTGGATTTGGATCATTCAAAAGTTTCATAATTTTGGAAAAGACTATTTTTAATTTTTTCTTCACCATATTTAAAGGGTTAAGGAAATCTAGGATCTCATCTGTATCTACATGAACTATTTCCTCTATTGTTGCAAGTGCTTTTCCCCTATCCTGAACATCAATTTGCGACAGGAATATCAGTAAAACTATCAGAATAACTCCAAAACCCTAAATAAAAGAATATAATAATATAACATTTTTCAACTATCTAATTTGTACAATTACAGTAAGGTTTACCTTTGCTAAAGAATGGGTGGGTGGAGCATCCCCACCGCCTCTATCATGTGGGGGATCTATGTCGTCATGTGACAAAGATTAAATATAAAAACTTTAGTGAATTGAAAGCAATAGACTTAGCAAAAAAAACTTATTAATAAAATGGTATATTGGATTCATAAACTTGAGGTTAGTTTAAATGATATATAGTACTTACGCCCCCCCCCCATGATAGTAACTTTTTTATTATCTATGCAATTCAAATGGTAATTTATTAGCAGTTCTTCCCCTGCACTTATTGATTTTATCACACATACAAAAATGTGATTCCCCTCACGCACCTCAAATATGCAATTGGGTTTCTTATTAGTTGTCACAGGTCGTGTACTATTTATAAAAACTGCAATATTCCTTATTTTTTTGGTCTCCCATAAATGTTCATAGAAAATCTTTTACTTTGACCATTTTCTTTCCATTGTATATAATTTGCTGACAGTGCATACCTACACATACTTTTTTATATTGAGCAATCCGCATCCAATCATGGAAATTGTAACAAGGTCTAACAAACTCCATCAATTCAAAATTTTTGTTGTAATATACCTTTATCCCATCCATGAAAAATAGGCCCAAACCATGTAATGAGGATGGAGCTATGCGATATATCCTCTTGTTAACACAAAAATAAGTGTTATTTGGAGGTATCTCCTTGGGTACCCATTCTTTCTCAAGATGTGTGTACCAAAAGGGCACCTTGATGTTTCCTTTGGTCTCATCATAATAAGAACATGACCCCCCTTCAGCAAGGAAAAATTGCATGCGTTTATTGAATTTTTTTCTAATATTTTGACCTCTAGTTGATCTCCCTATTTTATCCATACTACATGTTGATATTTTGTCTACCATTCCCGCATTTCCCTCATTTGAGGAAGATAGATCTGATAGGTACCTAATTTGTGGTTCATACAATCCATCAAATGAGATATATAGTTGGTAAGGAGCGAGATATTTTGCTAAATTAGGGTAATGTTGATGAAGTCGACCATAAAATTGATGTTGAGGGTAGTACTATTAAATCATGAGCAATTTAATACATTATTATTAAACCACTCAATGAATAAGGGTGTAAAGAGAAAGAAAGAAATTAATAAACTATTTCTATAGGGTGTATTGACTTATACCTGCTGATCCATGTCACTGTGCAGGATCCTCGTCAAAGGGGTTAAATTTCTTGTATATGTGAATCATTTATCTTATGTTAGCTAAAAATTACATGATATGTATGCTAAAAATTACATAAAAGACAACATGAACAATATGCAAGATCGTAAACATGAACAAATTACCTTTACCTTATATATGGAATGCAAGATCGTCAACAAAAGGGGTGACAATGTGTGTAGTCAATTTCCTGTTTCTAGAAAACTTGAAAATCAAACTTGAAATATATACATGTAATCAACATCAATTAATTGAGAATCATAAGCAATACATTGGTTATCCTAAATCACATATGTTTTAATAATTAGAATTGAACACAATGAATTAATTATACCATGCCATTAGATTTGAATACATCAATAAATCAATACTAAATATATATACTAATCAACATAAATATATATAAATAATTAAATCACATACCTTGTATATTTCAATCATGTTATCATCATCATCATCATCATCATCATCATCATCATCATCATCATCATCATCATCATCACGACCACCACCACCACCACCACCATCTTCTTCTTCATCATCTTCTTCTTCATCTTCATCTTTAGTATCTTCTTCTTCCATCACATTATAATTTACCGGCCTTCCTCTTGGATCATGTCTAACAACAAATGACCAACTTAGTTTATGTGGAACCTCTAAGTAAAACACTTGCTCACATTGGCATAGAAGAACACAGGGCTCATTTCCAACTGGCTCAAATGACCTTGTATTAATCATTGTAAATCCATTATCATGTTAAATAATAGTTCTATCAAGATCATTTTGATTCAGTCGTAGCCTATACCATTTGACGATGAATAGAGATAATTTGAAGGAGTTAAAGTCACACTCAAGTATATCATCCAAGATGCCATAGTATTTATTGTGAGATTGTTGAGGATGTATATCATTTCTAGATGAAATATTAGTGACCTCAAAGACTGCAGTTATCCTAGAATCACAATTTTTCTTCGTGTTGTCCAACTTTTTTATGCAAAATTTGTGGCCATGATAGTACATAGATTTGTGGTGCTTGACCTACAATTTTTCAAGCTTGTGGAAATTATTTTCATCATGAGTTGATATTAAACATATGGGTCATGATCATTAATAAACTTTTACTTACCTGTCTACCTCTTAAACCATATGCTAGATCAATTACCATTGGCGTAACATTGGAATATCCATTACGATGATCTTCTCTAACCAATGAAGCAACACCTTACCATGTATATGAGAAATCATTTTTTTGACATGGTTCAATCCATACCATTATCCAATCAATATTGATCGCAATATATAAATGTATTGCATCCCACTCTCGACCAACTGTATAAAAAAAATAGACCAATTAAAAATAAATTATATTGAAGATTTATAAGAATTAATTAAATACAATAACATCTTATAATTACCTCTCACTTTCTTTAATCTACCTTTCCCCATCAAGTACTCCCCTTAAAATTTGTTAATCAAGTTGGGATCCCAAAGATGATCTACATGGATCTTTGCTGCAAACTTAGGAAGAAATTTACTAATGTACACCATGGTTTGGTATACCATATATCCCTCCACCATAGAACCCTTAAGATGTGCTCTCTATCGAACCAAGCCCTTAAAAATTTTCAAGTGCCTCTCAACCATCCACATTGACCTATTTTGTACAGGTCCACACAATTCAATCTCCTCAACTTGATGTATGAGGTGGTGTTCTTGTGCATTGAAAAAACTTGAAGGTAGACACTTTTGCATTTCACACATAAGATGAGGAATTTTTCTCTTCCAATATTTTATATCTTCTTTATGGATTTATTTCAATGACAACCAACTCATGTATTTTCCAAGATCATATATAACTTGTTTGACACTATTATTGAAATGGTGTGGGAGAGATAGAGGTAGAACGTACTGCAATAATTGTAAAATTATCTTTCAATGTTTTATAAAATAATACAATGAAAACTACATGAAGTATAAAAATATATAGTGAGTAAAAAATAACATGAATTACCTTAATAAATATATGCCAATCATGTGCTTTCATCCCTGGCCCAAATTCACTTTTCTTTGATATGAGATTATTTATGTTCGCAGCAAATTCTGTGGGAAAATGTATTTTTTGTATGAATTATTTTATAGCATTGCTTTGCTGCTCTGAAAATAACCAAGTAAGGGCACATATATCAATTTGGTCTCCATTGTTATTTGATCGAATGACATTTTTCATTGCATGGTTGGATTCCTCAATGTCACTAAAATTTTTGACAGTTTTGTCTTTATCACGCCTTCCATCCAATAATTTCTATAATGTCTCTGTTACATTCTTTCCAATATGCATAGCATCAAAAAAATGCACGATTGGGAGTTTCTCATAGTACAAAAACCTACTAAATTGTGTAGGATAACTTTTTAGTCCATTTGGAAGTAGGTCATTGATGCCTTGATGACCTTCATGAGCATCAATTACATCATCAGTAAACAAAATAGAATATCAAAATATAAATTTCAAACAAGAACCATTAGATGGAATGACATTACCTCGGCGATTTATTCTAGTGTATTCCAACTTCCATAGGCAAGGTGTCATTCTTCGTGGCTTTGATGTAGTCTCTTCTTTCCCATTGAAATGATTTTTTTTGATAATTTGGTACCTATGATTTTTGTGAAGAAAGTGTCTATACTCATCGAACACCTGCTTTCCTAAACTTTTTGAATGACAAGATTTCATCTTTGGACCACAGAATGGACATGCAAAATTTTCCTTTGTCTAAAGACCTACAAGATCGTGTAAAATTGGATTAAATATGTTAATTTTGTGTTAGCACTATAACATACCCAAAAAGAGGTGTTAACTAGAGAACATACCACAAAAATGTGTTAGCCCAAGGGCATCATGTATTGTCCATATAAGAATTGCATGGAATTGAAATTATCTTTGACCTATTGGCCTAGAGATGTCATACATAGTGACCCCAATCCATAACACCATAAGCTCGTCGATAAAGGGCTCAATATATATATTCATATCTTTAACTTGGTACGTACCTAGTTGAATGAACAAAAACATTACATAATTATTATGACCATTTTGATGGATTATTTATAATAAATTAATTTAGATGACTATTAAATGAAAAAATACCTAGAAAAATCATTTCCAACATTATGTGCTCCCTCTTTATGGACATCCAAGGAAGAATGTTATTATTTATAACAAAAATAGGCCACACTGAGTAAACATATCTTATCTCTCCAAACGGATTGACACCGTCCGCTCCCAGTGAGAACATGAGATTATGAGGTTCTTCTTTAAATTTTGGCCAAGTTTCCTCTATTTTATTAAATCTTGAACCATCCACAGGCATTCGCATAATGTCATCTCGACTTCTATTGCGTGCATGGTAATCTATAAATTGTGCCAAGCTAGTGCACCTGAATAATCATTGTAGACGTGGAATAATGAGAATATACTGAAGAACCTTGCGAGGCACCTTTTTTGTTATTTGATCTGGTTGATATCTACTAATATGACAATTAGGGCATTCTGTTTCAAATTTATGTTGTTATGATATATAATATAATCATTCAAACATGCATGTATTTTTTGATACTCCATTCCAATATCTTTCATAATGGTAGATAACTCTCAGTACGAGCGAGGTAGAATGTTTGATGGTGGTAAAAAACACTCACCTATCAACCTATGACCAAATTAAATATAATTGGTTAATATAAAGAATATTAATTGGTACATGATTCACCCTTTGTTAACTATAAGGAAATTATGACTAAAAAAGATGAAAAAAGATGACATATATGACATACCTTAACATACGTGTGATTTCTACATTGGATAAACCATTCATAACCTTCAAGTTCACCAACAAAAATACAACGGCAAGAAGGGTTGTTTGGGAGCCTTCGTATAGGGGCTCATATTCCTTCTCAAGTATAGGTACATCAAGGTCATCTTCATCATCAGCATCAGTTGCACCAGTTCCATCATCTTGATCATTGTGATCTTCTTCCATGGGATCATTACCTTCTACTTTGATATTCAAACCTCCATGTTCCCTCATTTGGAAATCCACATTCTCCAGATTGTCATGGTCCATA
The DNA here is from genome assembly GCA_018584345.1 of Thuja plicata. NCBI lineage: Eukaryota > Viridiplantae > Streptophyta > Pinopsida > Cupressales > Cupressaceae > Thuja > Thuja plicata. The sequence goes on along the minus strand of MU227378.1, from coordinate 2,369,243 downwards.
ACATGAAACCCAGGGTGGTTGATCTATATAAAAAAGATGACCTTAAATTAACCATGACCATGATGTAATCATCAATCCATTTCTTATGTATATAAATTATTCAACTAATATATTGAAAAATATACAAATGGAAAAAATTTGTTTCCCCCTTCAATGTGACCATGCTGCCTACAATGTTCCTCAGCTTTTTTGATTAGATATCTTCAAGTCTTTAAGCGCTTGCAAAATTTCAGGGACAATAACATTTTCCATCACCTTTTCTTCTAAAGGTAGACCACAATCTAGCTATCATATCCTTATTTTTGTTTTGGGTTGATATATTCAGACATGGTATTTCTTGAATGGAATGACTCATTTCTTATACATTGACTAGAATGTTGGTGAAAGAAGGATGATTTTTTTGCAACTTGCAGATACAAACATTGAACAAACATTTTCTCAACTCTAAATTTCTCAACACAAAGGGACATTTATAATAGCCATAGAAACCTGATTATTTTTAAATTGAATACACCAAGGAGTACAATCAGAAATATCGACCGTTTACAATCATGAACAGTAAATCTAAATCAGATAGCTCATTTTTTTTATTTGCATGTGTACTCTCTGTGTATATGAAAAATGAATGAAATTCAAGGGCTAATTTATCAAGAGTAACAAATGATGCAGAACCCCACAATCAAAAACATGAAACCTAATAAAAAACACTGCAAAACTTGATTGGGACAATGGAATACAAAGTAAGGAAAGGTGAGAGGATCAATCAAATAATCAAAAAAAGAAATACGCTTTGCCAACAATGTTCAAAATCCTGTCACCAAGCATAGACATAGGAAATAAAAAATAGACAAAAGAAAAGAAATAAGAAAAAATGTTATGAGAAGAGGTCAAACTAATATTCAAGTATTATTATGAAATCTGCATGTTCATCACTTGTGCATATACCTTCTCTAGTAAAATTCAAGGCCTAATTTATCAAGAACAACAAACAATGCAGAACCCCAATATCGAAAGCATGAAACCTAATAAAAAAAACTGCAAAACTTGGTTGGGACAATGGAATTTAAAAAGTAAGGAAAGGTGAGAGAATCAATCAAATAATCAAGAAAAATAAACAAGATTTTTCAACCATGTTCAAAATCTTGTCACCAAGCACAGACATAGGAAATCAAAAAGGGACAAAAGACAAGAAATAAGAAAAATCATTAGGACTATAGAAAAATTGTTAAGACTATAGAAAATCAAGTTCTAGAAATGGATGGTTCCGATGCTTTGCCATTACAACAATTGAGCATTCATCATTTGGTACTTCTTGGTGTATTCCATTTATATATGTTCAAAAATTTTCCAGTAATGATTTTTGGAATGCAATCATGTAAAACACAAACTATTATTATTATTGTTATGAGAAGAGGTCAAAAGTAAATTCAACTAGTTTATGCATAAAAGGACATATGTTTAATATACTTGAATTGAATTATTTTAACTTAATTCATGAAATAATAAAAAACCACCCACTCTACACCATTGAAAACATCTTTAATGTCCCTTAATAAGTCAGCGGAATCATCCAAGCAAGTTAAACAACTCAATACCTAGTCAGAAAGACCTATTAGGGTTAGTAGGTGAATTAGTGTTTGGAGTATTGTGAGTGTTTGGGGATCAAAGTGATTTTTGATTCCTCACCTAGATAGATCAAATAGTGTGTTCAAATCCATAGATTGGATCAAGAACCTCACTGGTGAAGGGTTTCACAACTTACAAAGAATCAGACAAGTGTTCCTAGCCCTTAAGCCTAAGAGGGTGTTTGAAGACTTAGAGTGGGTGAGACCAAGTTGAAGAAGTGTCTTAACATCTTTCTATTTTGACATTTTCTTGTTGAGAGATTAGTGTAATGTCCCCTACTAGGTTGGACATAATTATTACATATATAATTTGAACTTACATTGTATGTCCCAAGAACACAATAATTCAATTTAAAATATTCGTAAATAGGAAGTAACATTAGTTCCTGTATATCCAATCATATTACTATTTGGCTTAATGAATGGAAGGTGTAGGTCTTATCCAAGCTTCCTAGAGACCAGCAAATGGAATCCCTCAAAGTTTATAGGTCCAAGTCCGTATCATGAAGGCTTACAAAATGTTGACCCCTACCCTATATTGGGATAAGATCCATATCTTGGATTTATACAAGCTCCTCCTTGGTAACACTTTATTCCCTTCCTCTTTAGGTACTAAATAGTAACAAATATGAACATGGACAAATATTATTATGAATCCATTATTATTAATGAATATATATATTACAGATGTAAATATTAGATCATTCAGAGATATGTTACAGATCATTTAGATATATACATTATATATAGATGATTCTTATTTCATCCTTATTAACATATAATATATATGATAGACTATATAAGGTTGTTTATCCTTTACAATATATATATATATATATATATATATATATATATATATATATATATATATATAATCATAATATCTTATATATACTTAATATATATAACATAACTTTATCTGATTTCACTTTTATTAATATATATTTCTCATACACACATATCTTGTATATTATGTATATGTATATTCACTTATGAAATATAATATACATATATGTATAATTATGATTGCATATTATATATATATATATGATTCTTGTATTATTAATATATCTATTTTCTGATTTCACTGTTGTAATTGAAATTAATATTATGTATCTATATTAGACATATATTTTTATATATGATTTCCATTGATCTATATCAATATATATATATCATATACGTATATGTATTCAATATTATCTTATTCTATGATAATTCATATCCATATATCTTAATGTACCATGATTCCTTCATATTTAAATATTCTTATGTGTGATCTGTTCTTCCCAAAATTAGTGGGTTAATTGCTTGTTTTGACAAGCAATTCAAAATCCACTTGTCCACTTATCTTCTAGGTGGTTATCCTCATGTATTTCCCTTTGATTATCAATAAAATACATTGTTATATGTACACAATTTGTGTCTCCTAAATACCTATTTATGTATATCTATGTATATAGTTGGAAATGTTTTCAGAATATATACACACCTATATATATGTGTGTGTGTGTGTGTGGATATATATGGGATATCTCTCTTTGATTTCTGATAAACTAATAAGACAATTATTAACTCTTACCAAAAATCTATAATAAAGCAAAAAATAAATCAAAGACTTTGAGATAAAGCTCAATTCATCAAGATAGATCTCGCCATTAGTAAACAATGGAATATAACTCCCACAATACCCCAAAAATAGTAGAGCAATGATTTCCTAGTAATTATAAGTAATTATGGACTATAATTACACACTGTCATATCGAATAGTTTCTTCCTCTAACTAGGCCCTTAGATAATTACTCCAATTTCACAGTAATAATGACTCTAAGGCATCGCCTATAAGTTATGGACAATAGTAACTAACAGTAATGTGAATACATGATGTATTCGGTGGAGATTGATCCTGATAATCTATTATCTTGAAGTCTTTGAATTTTCAGTACAAATATTTATTTGCAGGGTCATGTTTCATTTCCTATAGTTTTAAATTTTTTTCCATACACTGTTTTTGCACAACGAACGATGAGGGTGTCTTTCTTGCATGAAAGAGAAATGCAAACAATGCAGAGCTAGTCTATGCTTTCACATATTGAGCATTTTAAACTGCAATTTGATAGAAATTTATCATCTTGGGATAAAATTTCTTTGAGGCACTGTGTCAAGCAATTTGGGTACATTGTCCACAGTTCCACATTTTTATGTGTTTCCAACCTTATCTAGTATTACAAAGCTTCCATTTCGGTACAAGTAGTGTGAATAATAGTAAAATATGGAGGAGTTTAACTGTCTCCTCATCAGATGCATTTCCTTGGATGTTTCTAAAGCCATATTAATGAAAATATTGACCATTTTATTCCATGGGACGCCACTCGTAGAAGCTAAACTATCAAAAAGTTCATTTTCCATTTATAATAACTTCATATTTTCCAAGTGCATCTATTGGAGCATTTGTAACTAATATCTAATAGGAATCTCAATATTAATGTGCTTCAATGAAAAATCATTATTTCCATGTGTAGGCATCTATTGAGGCATAGTGTCAAACAATTCCCTTGATTTCCCTATTCATGGTTCCACCATCGACATGCATATCTACCATAGCATTATTCAACTATAATATCAAATTAAAATTTGTTCCTACCATGTTTTTTTTCTTTACATATCTTTTCAAACATTCAACAAGATATAAATTTCTATAATATCAAATTAAAATCTATCCCTACCATGTTTTGTTTCATTTAATATCTTTTCACATTTTGAGCATTTTAAACTGGAGTTTGATAGAAATTTATAATGCATAGGGATATAAAGTTCATTAAATAGATAATATTTTGTAATGATCTAAATATGACCTAGTTTATTGACAAAAATGCTAACTCCAAAAAAGTAGTCCATCATAACATTCTTATCATCACAAGTGAAAAAATATTCATTGTGACCATGGAAGGTACTCATAGAAGTGTAGTTATTATTAGCACAAGATAGCTTGAAGATCTCCCACGCATCCACCATTTTATTTTCTAAGCCATCTCTATTACCAAAAATTGAGCCAAGCCTACCAGAGATAATGTTTGGATTGATGGTGCAAATCCCATGTGCAACATTTTCCAAATTGTTGGGAACAACCACATGCTTAACCACCTTCAAGACCCATTCAAACCGACCGGTATCTTGAAAGAGAGTATAAAATACTAGTTTATAGATCACCCCATCGTGTACAAGCGAGCCAACAATATTATGTTTTAGAAGGTATTGAATAGCATGTTTGATGTCATCATCATGCACATTAAATAATCTAGAGCACTATTCTTCCAAGGACTCCAAATGACAATATTTAATACCAAATGTTCTATCCCTTGAGAAGACCTAAAACAAAGTAACAATAATGAAAATAATGAATAAGTATGCCAACATAATGATGCATACACATACATACTGATGTGTGTATATATATATACACATTAGTATGTATGTGTATGCATGATTATGTAAACGTACACATAATTATATAAATGACAGAGATGCTACGACACTTTCAAAGTAGAGAACAAATGGAGCTTCCCATGACAAACATATGAATGTTGAACAATGTCAGTCATAATGTGATAGGCCTTGCATTGATAAGAATTCATGGTCCCAAAATGGTGTTGAGAATTAAAGTAGATAATCATATATAAGAGGATAGTTTACTGTCCAAGTTTGTATGCAATAGTGCCAAAGAGGTTTACAGGTCAGGGATATGGTTCATGAAAGCACATTGTAAGATTAGTATGTTAGTTTTATGAAGGGAAACAGTTGTGTTATGATCATGGTATCAATGTAAGGCATGGTTGGAGCGTCATAAGACACTATACAGAGTGAGAAGAATTATTGAGTCCACGCATATAGAAATTTATTGAGCCTTTTGATCCCAAATCCAAACTGAATCTTGGATTGTGCAACTTCAAGATTGAGGCACCCAATGTTAGATTTTTTTTATGGAAACATGCTTTAATTTAAGTGACAGGTTGTCCTCTATATCTCATTTCTATTTGCGTGTATGTTTGTTTCTCTTTTATGTGTTTGTATATCCATTTTATTAGTTACTAAGTGATTTGGGCACATTTTAGGATTTAATTAGACAACATTATAATCAATCAACCTTGATTGCAATAAAAAAAATTATTATTTAAATACCCAAGTTAACCAAAAATTATCTTACTTGTGTTGTTAGGAAAATTATGTTTATGGTTTCCTTCTTGTAATAGTTGGTGGGAGCATTTATCCACTCTTATTTTCTTGATGTTTTGTGTGTATGTGAATCTTTGATTTCAAATCTAATGAATTTTGTCTTGTGGCATCTACAATGCCATACTTTTGATGGTTATCTATGGTAGGAGAATTAGATATTAATGTTATATTTTGTGAGGTAGGATCTAACTCAAATCCCAGTTTTATGTAACTTAGGTTTTTTATTTTTTGATGTTTCATGGCCTTTTATTTGTGTTCATTACTGATGAACTCTCTAGATGTGAAAGAGCTCCCCATTTGGATATCTAAAAAGGATTAAAAGTGTTTGTACATTTGTCTCTACATAACATTTTCTACTTCATATGGTAGAGGAATTTATCATTTAATTATTGGTTCAACTATTTATATAAACATATCATCCTAATAGTCTACAACAGGAGTCACTTGGTTTTCATATTTCCTTTCTATTGAGTAAGATATATTCAGAAATGGATAAGAAACATAGAACAATAGTTTAAACTTCACAATATACCAAATAAATCCATGGTTGACATAGGTTTACTATATTTAGAAATTATAATTGGAACCTTATCAATGGTACCAATGGAAGATGAGTGATAGAAGAGGAAAAATGTTCAATTGGAAAGCATTTGGAGAATAATTAGCAACCTTCTATGAATAACCATGCATTGGAAGCTATTTTATCCAACTAAAAAATAAGAAGCAACTAAGGTCTATAGCTGAATATAATGTTGAGCATTTGAGATTGGAATTTTGAGCTCCCAAGGTGACACCTTACTAAAGACTATAATTGTACATTAATTGACTTACAAACCAAATTTAACATGATGTTTGTTGGAACCTTATACAGTTGGGAAATCTTTGCAACAAGATTTACATATTAAAAAAAATACACCTCAAAAGGTGAAACAATGAGAGTAATTGAAAAAAATGTGATTCATCCTACTAGAAAAAAAATGGGTAAATTCTTTAACGTAAGAGAAACTAGTAAGTTCTCTCCTCAAGAAGAGGGAGAAAAGAAAAGAAAAGAAAAGCATATGTTGAATTGTGATATCAAAGGGTCAAGGACTCAGAACGTGTTATACTTGTGAGAAAAAAAATGAGGTTGAAGAAAAGGGAGAAGTACTTGTAAAAGAATCAAATATAAAATTCAAGAATGAGGATTCCAATTAAAAAGAAAGCACTGCTATCTCCATATATCCCTATATGCACTGAATGTAATATATTATGAAGTCTAATAAGGTAAGCACTTGTGGCATGCTTAATCGTAGCATAAATTTTATTTAATACATTAATTCCACTTTATTAAGATGAAGGGGTGCCTCCCACATGGTTAATATTATAAATAAGGATGATAACTCTCTCATATCATCAAATACCAAATATACATATTATAATGATTAATCTGATTATTAGAAGTTTCCTTGCAAAATGGTCTAATATATATGATCCTAATGGTCTACAACAAGAGTCAGTTCTCTACATCCTCCTGGGAAGAAGTCTTGTGGCCTAGTTTTGGTCACAGGCTTGCTAGGGTGAAGAAAGAGGAAATGAGTTTCATAGAATGCAGTGGTCATAGATTTCAAAAACAACTACCATTTTCCTTGGCTTGTGTCTACATCCTCCCTGCCTATTTGATGGTAGTGAAGAAATATGATCTCATAGAATGGTGTGGAATCCATAAAAGGCCATGAAGCTCCTTAATGATATGTGGTCTCATAGCTTTGAATGTGTGGTAGAAATATGTATGCAAAATGTAGAGGAATCACAGAGAAGACCATGGACATCAATCAGAGAATGCTAAATATTGCTTAGGGTTACCTGTGAACCCTCACCAATCTACATTCCATCACTTATTTTTCCCTTTGTTCCCTCTATGGTCTCTGACTGTGAGCCCTCACCAAACTATGTGCCCTCACTTCCTTCAATTGCAGAAGCAAAAGATTTGGCCAATCAGAGCCATAGCTTAAAGGAACATGCCTGAAAACATAAATAATAGTCTAGCTTACTAGGATTGACGAATAAAAAATAAAAAATAACCCTATGGAATAAAAAAATAATGGCATTCCCAGCTTTTGTCAAAGACTAGCCGCCCTTCGTTCCCTCTAACTACTGTGCATAAGGAAACATAATGAATCAATATATATATTTTTTAAGTAGTGCCTGTGTTCATCAGAATTATGACTAAAATGGGTGTTCGTAAGAATTATGACCAACATGGGAATAACTTAAATATTTTTTTTTTCCTTCTATCAACTAACCAAGCAAAACCATTTTAATGGTTGGTCAGGAATGTTGGTCGATTTTTGGGGTCAAATGTACTAGTGATCTCTAAAGTCAACCCCAAATAAGTCTCCTCCAGATCACATGCCACAACTGACATCACCAATAATCACATGACTTGTGAACCATAATATAAATTCCTTAACATTTCTTCTGCTATCCCTTAAACTCGCATAACCTGAATCCGCATAGCTTGTAAGTTATACTCAAAACACAGAGACCAACTTTGTCAAAGATCATTGTCACAGTGCAGTACCTAGTCTTCACTAAAACATTTGTAACTCATCTAATAGACAATATTAAGCCGTGTGACCTTAGGAAGAAGATTAAAACACATCCATGTACACATGACTATATTCTCTCATTTTGAATCAATTATATAATATCTGTACACCTCTGTCAGTCATAAAGCAATAGTAATAACCAGTCTGTTCTGCCTCCGTAGAAACATATGTTGACATCAATGACAAAACATGAATGCCAACAACATCAACAAGAACCAATTCCAACAACTTGATGTTTGGAACAAAGGTATTGATTGATAGATTGTTGGTGTGTCTTCATTTGGGGTCTTTTGAGCAAATCTTAGTTTTTGACAGGATGAGGGTCTTGGAGTAGAATCATCAATAGATTTTCCCTTTGAATTAAGATCAGTTTTTTGTTGTTGGCCTCTAGTTTGTACCATGAAATAAAATTGTAGTTAAGATTTCAGGATGACTAGACTGATAGATCAATTTCAAAGGTCTCTGAATGATCACGTGCACTATAGCTTGGTAAGAGATGTGTTGATGAAATATTGTTGATCTTGGTACAAGGTATCATGTTTTGAGACCCAAATGTCTACTGGACAAAACTTGTGACCTAGCTGATTGTGATTGACTATTAATAGAATAGAGTATGGTAAGTAAGATCATTTAATAAACTAGGATGAGAGATGATGATGAGTCGAGCCAACTATTTAAAACTACTATGATAGGGTACTGTGATTGACTTCATCCATGTGGACAGAAAGTACATATACCAAAGATCAAGGTACCTAACTAGTTTTTGATGCAATCTCATACAAAAATTCCCATGTTCCCATAAAAAAATTTCCAGGTTCCCAAATGAGTTGTTGCTATTATAGTATTGTCATGCCCAAAAGTTGGGCAAAAACAAACGAACAAATTTTTTTTAATAATGCACAGAAACAGGATACCCAAACAAACATAAGGGTAACATGTGCGCGCAAAATGGTGCAAGGGTAAACGATAACCAGAATAGGTCACAAGGAGAGGAATAGCTTTCACAGTTATCCTAAGGGATGTCTAAAGTTCCCAACTGGAACTGCACGCAAAATGAGGTAGTTGACCAAAAGTCAACTAGAGTTGACCAAAAGTCAACTATACACCAAAAAGGTGAATGAAACAACTAGGGTTCGCTTAGAGCCAAAGGAAGAGTCGCACATGCAAATCAAGACGGTTTGACTAAAAGTCAACTAGGGTTGACCAAAAGTCAACCATGTCTTGAAATACGTGAGGAAGGGTCTCAAGAGTCTGCTAAGCACTATGGAAGTCATAGACGTGTAAAATGAGATAGTTGACCAAAAAGTCAACCTATGTTGACCAAAAAGTCAACTATCTCCAAAAGGCTCGAAACTGAAACCCTAAGGTCCAGAGACCGCAAGGAGCAAAGGGTTCAATTATCAAGGCCAACGGACAAGGTTTGACCATGGTTGACCAAAAGTCAATCGTGCATGAAAATAGTCAAAGGTGACCAAAACAAAAGCTAGAAACTAACCAAGAATGATTAGATTAAAAGTTTAAACGAAAATAAGCTTAATTCCTATACTTTTAAGCATTATAACTTTAATATAAACGACTACATTTTAATTCCCCAAGAGATTATTTAATTAATATTTCGACACTATATTAAATTTAATATCTAAATTAAACTAACCCATTTTAAATTAAAGACTACAATGCATAACCATTTAAATTACTACCTAATCCTAAAAAAAAATAACCATTTAACTACAAAACAAATTCTTAAATAAAGAAAGTTAATATGCAAATCTAACATATTAAATTAATTAATTTATACTAATTAAACCTCCTAAACTAATAATATAATCAAAACTTTAAATGAAAACAAATATATATATAATTTCATATATATAAATCAAATCTTTTTAAACAATCTAATTTAGTGAATCAAATCAAATCTTATA
>MU227378.1:2331330-2347741 GCA_018584345.1 Thuja plicata | reverse complement strand
CATAACAATGAGGTCCATGTCTCTTTATATAGACAGGACCTTGGTAAGCACAGGTATATACATAGGTTCCAGTACTGGGTCCCCGATTTAGATCCATGGTCAACTCTTCCTGCACACTCAATGCACATATCAGTAGATCCAAAACAACATGACGTGAAACATAACATAACATCAATAATATATGTAAGCATATAAACCAAATTGCATTTAGAACTGAAATATCCTAGCATCGATTTCCTAAACCATTTCCATCATATTACATTTAGATCCATATAAGACATCAACATAAGCTGAAACTAAATCAGAACATAAACATCTCAAAAGTACCCTGATTACAAAATCAGGTGCTGAATATATAACATAGGATTCCACTGATCCTCAAAAGTATAAAAAGTCTCTCTGATAGTCAAAGTATGTCAAAGCATAAACTACTGAAAGCATGAGAACAAAATAGTAACTATAACAGTCTAGTGTAGGTCTCACAAGTATTTTGTTGTATGACAATTCTAGCCATTGAAAATGACAGTGTATAGTAGAGACAATTTGCCACTTGTTTAGAGTTAAATTTGGACCAGATTTGCACAATATTGAGGTGAAAATGTCAATGTCTTAAAGTGTTCATGTTGTTTTGGTGTCAGTATAAAGTGATTCAAACAAATCAAGCACAAAGGAATTAAAATCAAGCACTTCTTATCCCTAGAGTCAATTTAGCTTAGTAAGAAAATTCACACTCATAGACTCAGGTACACACCCAATAGCTAATCAGAATATGACCATCACCAAGCACGTAATGGCTCCAGTCATGACGTTTTATTAGCCAACTCCAAATGCTAATGGGGGCATGATATTATGAGTATCTTAGGGGAGTTACTATCTCCCTTGCAATTCGATTATCCACTTTCGAAGGTGAACCGGGTGGCTTCTACTATATGGATTCTAGTAAGGATCTCCATTTGGTTGTATCCCTTATGTCTGTGAAAGCATAATTGAGGCTTCTAACCCCATAAGGAGTCTTAGCACAAGTAGTCATGTAAATGTGATTGAGACTGCGAGGCCCTACTTTGTGTTAGACATGATCCATGTATAAGCTCAAACACATTCGACTCCCGAGTCTTTGACCCGAAAGACTAAATTTTCTTAATGTGAGTTGGAGCGGTGTGACTTACACCTTGTTCTCACATGGGTCATTCCTAGGAGATTTTTCCTCAACCAAAAGGAATCTATAATGTAAACATGAAAGAAATTGGATAGCAAACGAAAGGTCAAGATTTCTGATTCTTCCTCAAAGAGGAGAAGAGCATACTCTCCTATTTCCTTTTATTTCTCCCAAACATGCCAAACACTCTTGATTTTCCCAAAAGAAAGTATTGTTTTCCTAAGCTCAATCAAACATGTTTGGGTTTGTGATTCTTCAAAAAAAAGAAGAGCATAATCACCTAATGTCCAATTTAACCCAAACAAGCATACCCTAATTAAATTAGTTGGATAAATATAATTGATAAGTGTTTGTGATAATTTTTTTTTTAATATGTGGTTAAGATTGATTCACCCCCTCTCAATATTAAGGTGAATTCAACAATTGGTATAAGAGAAAAGGTTATTTTAAATAAAATTGTTCTCAGGTGGAGAAGGTTTGTTAGAGAGAATCTGAAAGATATATTGTGGATATTATTGGTATGGTTTCTTTATGAATTGATTTATTTTTTAACGTCATATGTTTATATCAATGCAAAAGGGAGATATTTTTGGATATCATTCATATATGTGCTGCCATTAATTTTTTGTCATTAATGTCAACATATTCCTACTATTGATGATAGTGTTCTTATGTATTCCTGGTATGTTCAGTGAAAATATTATTTTGGCATGATTATTGTTTTGAAGATCTAATGTTTTGAAGGTATAGATGGTTTAAGTGATGTATTTAGTTGATCTATGTCAACTTACTGAGGTTCACATGATTCTTTGAGTGATTTATGAATGATTTATCATAGATTGGTGTTTTGGTTGTTCAGGCAGAGATAATGTTACTATTCCTGGATTGGTCTAGATTGGTTATGTAATATTATTGGTTTCTAATCTGGTGGTGAGTTTAGAATATTAATGTATGTCCTCAACTTGAGTGGTTCATAATTTGGATGCTGGAAAGTTATTGTTCTTGTATGAAAAAGGTTGATGATTGGTATTCCTGATGGATAGTGCAGAGATAGTTATGAATTTTGAGACAAAGTGGCTCTTTATCATGGAATTTTATGTTACTTTTTGATATTTCTATATCATGTCATATTCATGTTTCTGGATCACATTGGGTTATGTTATTGGTGTTACCAATTTAGATTGCACACTAAATTGGTAAATTGATATTGTTTTTACATTGAATTATGGATTGAGTTGTTACTGTTCTAAATTGCAGAATTACTGAAATACAGAAAAGGAAGTATACAATGTAGAATGACAACTATAAACATCAAAATATTGCATAAAGGTACACCTATTCAACACTACTATTCATCTAATCAAGATAAAATACATTTCTTTTACATTCATGTTAGCACTGGTATTATACTCTAAGTATTGATCAGATTCACATTTTCAAATTTCATAATTGATCATTACATTGTGCATTCAAATTGAATGTAATAAACAAGTATTCCTTCATAGGTTAAATCTTTCATGTTGTGAACTTAGAGAAGATATACAATTTTTAAATTAAGAAAGGAGCATGAAGAAGGTTTAGGGGTCCATGCATTGCCTTTGAGAGGTCTTCTGCATGTTGGAGTTGAGTAAGTGCATCATCTGAATCTACATGTCTTTAGCCTTGTCCTTTTCCTTATTCTATCTCTAGGATCTTCTTCTGGTTTTGTCTTGCATCATGAAGAGAGAGTAGTTAGATGCAAATTGGATCTAAGAAATGCATAGATACCTAAAAAACAACATACTATAATCACACTTTCAGAACCAAAGATCAACCAGTAACATCAAAAAAAAAACAAGATATGCATCTGCATCAACAGAATGATAGTATTAAAGGGAGATAAATTCATGAAACCTTTTACTGCATATAGTTATTATCCTACATTATTCAGGAGTTTCTATTTAGGAAACCATAAAAACCTGAATCAAAGGGACTTGGGTCTTGTAGCTGAGAAACCTTTTTTAGAATATCAACATATTGTTAGAAACACTGAGAGGGGGGGGGGGGGTGAATCAGTGTTTGTCAATTATCTTTTATTTCAGAAACTTGAAACTTAAATCAAATAGATAACAAATGAAACATAACACATAACACAAGATATGTTTATGGGGAAACCTTGATCAGAGAAAAACCCCAGTGGGAATTAGTACCCACAAATGATTGTACTAGTTTTATGAACTTGTTAGAGTTCCTTTGCCCTGTTAGGAGAAGTCTTTACAATGCAAGTACAATGACCTTGTTAGGATTCTTTACAAAACCCTGTTAAAGGTGAATGGCTCACTACCATAGCTCACTACCCAATAGGATGAAGGCTACAACCTTTAGATAATAGATATACACTATAGCAAAAGATGAACTGTTGTTCTGACACTGTTGTCTGATCAGTTCTGTATATGCGTTGATGCTCTAATCCCTCAAAGAGATTTATCTCATACTGATTTGGTGTAATATTCTTCTGGATCTTACACTTAATACAAAATTGCATGTCTACTATATATACATGCCTGAATAGACGCGACCAAAAACAAGACCTTAGTCTGCCCAAAATCAACATACAAAATGCTTTCAAATGAATTGGCTTAAGTGTGTTTACATGAGTGTTAAATACATAATTACAAACATATTACAATAGGCACATGGCCTTTACAAAACAACATATTATACGCTAATCAAAATCTGAAGTCGGTTTCATTCTCTATTTTCTGAACTTCTAGTGGCACTTGAACTTGCTGTAACTTATCCGTACTGCCATATCTTACCATGCGTGTATAGAATAAGCATAATAACATATCATAGAGATTATGTATAAAGGTGCATAGTCTGACTTGATCGTACACATGTTCACTGGTGCACTGATCAACTGTATATCTCTGTTCCGTTCTGTCTTCTATAATTAGCCAAATTTTGATCTTCAAGTTTTGTGAACTTACTTGACAAAAATTCATATAAATTTGTTGCCATAATGACAACACAAAATAATTCATATACACCGTGAGTGTCAAATTTCCAACAATCTCCCCCTTTTTCATTAATGGTAACAAAGGAATGTGGCCAAGTTACATATATTTTGACTAAACAAAAAAAACTGTAAGTTTACTGTACATTACATCATGCTTTTGGATATATTTTACATACTCCTTTATATACACTAGTCCCCCTTTGACATTAATGAAAAAGGTGCCAAAAAGTAAATTCCCTAAGTGCTTACTTTGAGTATACATCTGGGTATGCAATCTGAAGATTCTTGATTTCTTGCTTCCAGAATGCCTTGAGTGCATCAATAGTCTGAAGATGGGCGCATAATGCATATGTGAGCTTCTCCATCTTTGTCAAATCCATGTAGGGGCCTTGATCATATGTGACAATGGTTGCATCTATCTGTTTGATGTTCTCATTTAATACAACTAAAGAGGGCACAAGTGCACTTCTTAGTTGGGTTTGCCTAGTCTTTATCTTGTTGATCTCTATCTTGGCTTTTTCAATCTTGTCTATCTACCCTTGATAGATGTTGTTGTAGATGTTGATGTCTTGGGAGGATGTTTCAACTGATTTTATGATGTTTTCAACCAAGATGTCTGCTTCTTCAATCTACTAAACTTGTGAAGTTTTCTTTGAAGCAAGTCAAGATGTTGTCAACATCATCCATTGACTGAATATTTGCCAATCTCTTTTCTATTGGCACTAGGTTATTCAAAATTTTTACTGACTCAAGAAAGAGAGGATTTCTCATAACTTGTTTTTCTTTGGCTTTCTCCATGGCTAATACACTGATTTTGATCAAGGCTTCTTCTCCCCATGCATCTAGGTTTGCTGAGTCAGGGGTCAAACTTGACAACAATGATATAGATGGTTTGATAGATGGAGTGAATATGACATTTTGACTAACATCCATACATTTGATTTTTACTGGGATCTCCATAGAGGGTGGTTCATTAGATTAATTGTCTTCCTCATTATTCAAATCTGTTAAATCTTTGGAAATAACTTCATCTTGTTGCAAGGGAGTATTATCAATGCATACCTTCTCTGCTTCTTCAGTGCTGACAAATGATTTTTCATTTTTTTTAAGTCATTATCTGAATCTTTCATTGTTATCTTAATATCATTGATTACAATGGTTTCATTTGAATCTTTAACTGTGTTAGAGGGTGATGGAACTTTGGGCGCATAATCCCAAGGATCTGTCATAGGCACATTAAGAGCCTTCGGTTATTTTTATTGTTTAGAAGGAACTAGAGTCACTTTAGCTATAGGTTCCATTTATGGATACATGTGTCTATCCAAAAAAAATTTCTCGAATGCTCTTTCAGTCTCTTTTCCAACCAACTCATACTCTTTGTTCATAATGCGAAGAGTTCTTGTTTTGGTTCTTAGATGAGGTTTTACCAAATCTAACAGTATTGCCTTCTATTCATGTGAGAAAAAAGGAAGAAGAATTTCTAATTTTTCTTCTCTAATCCTCATATCTCTCTCTATTTCTTGTCTTTTCAATAAGTCTACTATGCTCCATACTTTGTCTGGAATGACTGTCTTGAGTTCCAAAACTAACCTTTTAAACTTGATCATATGAGAGATAATCATAGAATGTATCTTTGATTTATCTATCTCTTGGTACTTATCATAGACATTTGTAATTGAATCTAGTCTTCCTTCATTAATGATTCCATTCCTTAAGACTTCAAGACTAGGTCTAAAGCCTACCTCAGGAGGGGCTTGAGTATTCTTTACTTTGCTCCGTGTTGTCCTTGAAGATGGGTGACCTGTGGGAACTTTCTTCCTTCTTCTAGTCAATTTTATTGGTATTGAAGGTGGAGAGGATTACAAGTCAATAGTAGTAGAGGGTGTAGATGTACCTTCATTAGATTTCTTCTTTTCCTTCTTGTGGGTATCATCTGATTTTTCTACTTTGAGTTTTGTAGTTGTTTGCTTGAGTTCTCTTGCAATCTTAGCTTCCCTATCTTTATCTAGGTCTTTTTGTGTGACTCCATGAACTTTTGGGATGTTGGATGTAATCCTTGATGCCTTCCTCTTATTATATACACTGTATAAGACATAATCAACTTGATTTGTCTTCTCTCTATATGTGCCCCATCTAGGCTCTTTTGGATCTTTAGGCGCAGACAAAAGAAATTGTGCATATCCTTCCAAAATATGTTCTTATACTTCATAACCAAGTGGATGAATCCATTTGGTTCTTGGCTCAACTGCTTCCATGTAAGTACAGTTAGTCTCTACCATCAAGCATATGTTCATCTAATTTTTTACTTTCTTTGATATGTTTATGGGGAAACCTTGATAAGAGGAAAAACCCGGTGGGAATTAGTACCCACAAATGATTGTACTAGTTTTACGAACTTGTTAGAGTTCCTTTTCCCTGTTAGAAGCAGTATTTACAATGAAAGTACAATGAACCTATTAGGAGTCTTTAAAAAACCCTGTTAAAGGTGAATGGCTCACTACCAAAGCTCACTGCCCAATAAGATGAAGGCTACAACCTTCAGATAATAGATATACACTATATCAAAAGTTGAACTGTTGTTCTGACACTATTGTCTGATTAGTTCCATATATGCGCTGATGCTCTAATCCCTCAAAGAGATTTATCTCATATTGATTTGGTGTACTATTATTCTGGATATATTTTTTGCATATTTTCTTCTCTTGCACTTAATACAAAATTGCATGTCTAGTAAATATATACATGCCTGAATAGACGTGACCAAAAATAAGACCTTAGTCGGCCCAAAATCAACATACACAATGCTTTCAAATGAATTGGATTAAGCATGTTTACATGAGTGTTAAATACATAATTACAAACATATTACAATAGGTGCATGACCTTTACAAAACAAGATATTATACACTAATCAAAATCTGAAGTCGGTTCATGCTCTATTTTCTCAATTGCTAGTGGCACTTGAACTTGCTGTAACTTATCTGTATTGTCATATCTTACCATGCATGTATATAATAAGCATAATAAAATATCATATAGCTTATGTATAAAGGTGCATAGTCTAACTCGATCGTACGCATGTGTGCTGGTGTACTGATCAACTGTATATCTTTGTTCTATTCTGTCTTCTATACTTAGCCAAATTTTGATCTTCAAGTTTTGTGAACTTACTTGAAAAAAATTCATATGACTTTGTTGCCATAATGACAACACAAAATTAGTCATATACACCCTAAGTGTCAACTTGCCAACATATATTAGGTTAGTAAACCTAACCAGCAAACCAACATTCATACATAAATGTCATTTTACATGACATTTGCATACAAACATTGATTGACTGATTGTATCTACTAACCTAACATGTGGACTTGGTGGTGTGTACAAACAAGTGAGACTAAAGTAATCAAATGCAAAAGAAAAATGATGTAGTAATTTACAAGTTGCAGATGATTAAAAAGAAATACTATGAATGTCACGAGCTCGTGCTCAAACCTCACTGGATTAAAGATGGAAGAGTACTAAAGTTCATGAGTTCAGAAATAAAAGAAGATACAACTCATACAATAATGCTGCTAAAAGGTGCATATGAAATGATATGATGCAGTAAATATGAGTGTTCCTGATTGAAAAAGTGTTATAGCCAACAAGGAACAAACTTGTAGATCAAAAATGAGGTAACACTGTACCCTATCATTGTACAAAGAAAGGATGGAATAATATGTAATGTTGTTTTGGAACATGCATGTGGAATTAAAAATGTTATATCAAAATAGGAGAATGACAGTAATGCTATTATGCAATAGTGTGCATATGCAAAAGATCCAATTGCATTGTCGTAAAAAATGGAAAGCATGTTTGAAACTTTAAATACTGTTGAGAAGATCAAGTAAACATTGCAAATATTTATCCTAAGTGTTGTTCTGGATATTGTTATATTGAAAAAGATAGATGACAACAAAGTAGTAAAATGTATGTCTACAATCAAATAAAAGAGGATAGGCATATTGAACAAGGAATGCTGCTACAAGACTTGAATATATAGGTATGAATTGGGCAATATAACATTCTCAAAAGGAAGAGAATTTGGCACTGATTAATAACCAGTATTGGAAGTTAAATGGTACTATTATCTCACATGTTCAAATGCATATTCAAACAAAAATAAATAGGAAATGCATATTTGTAGTTAACAATGTTACCTTCAGTCTATAGAACACTCAAATGTTGTTGTTCATGTTTACATAACAGTATTATTTGCAAAGAGGGAAGATAAATAACACTGATTAACAATCTGCATATGATCTACTAAAGGAAACAATGTGCAAGGATAGGTAGAAAAACAGAGAGATTTTAAGGCTATCATAAAATGTGCATTTACAGAAAGTGACCAATTACATTGTGTCAAGATGAAAAAGCATATGCATGGTTTCATAGACTGTTGGCATTGAACAAATACATCATATCAATGTTTTTTTTGGATACTATTATCTTTGAATGAGGTAAGAAATTAGTCTACAGTGACATCTACTTCTGTAAACAAATGAAAAAGAATATGCATATAAATCAATGATATCTATGTATGCATATGTTCATAAGGATGGGGCAACTCAGTGTGTCTATGTCACTATTATAGCTCAACTATAAAAATTCAATGTTACTGTGATGATTAATTTTTCAAAAAAGGAGGTCAAGTAAACAAATACAATATTCATGTTTCTTAATGTAAATTGGAAGTAATGTTCTATGCAGGGGATTGATCAAACAATCTTGTGTTGGTGTATTGAAAAGGTAGTGACATGTGTGTCCATCAATTAAGTAATGTTGTTACAAGTACAGTATTTATGTCTGATAAAAGTTGAAAGTGGATTTTATGTAGGGATAGAGCCGAGCAGATATGAAGAACGAGAGATGTGTGTTTTTATGTTTGAACTTCATGTTATAAATGTTACCCATGGGAGTCACGAGCCCATGCTCAAACCCCATGGGTTATGTTTTATATAAAATTGAATAACGGTGTATTTGTACACTATTTCTTGCACAGAGACTGCATATTTAAAAAAAAAATGTTCAGACAAGTAAAGAGTTCAAACAAAAGCACAAGTTATATTATGTTGCAAATTAAACATATAATGTGTTTAGTTCACTAAAAATGCTCACGACCTCAACAGTGTGAAGGTGTTTCATGTTTTATGACAATATGGTCCTGTTTCAAAAGACATTACTGTCGTATTTTAAAAAGAAGACATTGATGAAGCCGATAGAAGACAAAGTGGAGTTCATTTCTCAACAAAAGAATGACATCTTGCGGGTGTGTTCTTAAGTTTACATCTGGAGTTCATCTCTCAGTCAAAAATCGACAACTTGCATATATTTTGTGTTTACTTCTAGATATGCAAAAAGAGCCATGTGGGTATCCATATTTTGTCGCCATTCAACCAACACATAGGGTAAAATAATTAAGAGGAGTAACATATGGTTATCTATAGAATAGAACTCAAAGTAAAAATGGGGTTTCATGCTACAAAGTAAAGCTACATGGCATAAATCAAATTAAAACAACACAAGTTCAACATGCATGGAGAATGAATCAAGACCTATATTTTCTGCCAAAAGATGTAAATCTTTAAAAAAAAACCAGAAAGGTGGAGATTCATTTAAACCTTAACCAATATTGTAAAGATACACCATGTCGACTATAGTAAGCATTTATTTCAAGTAAAGATCTAGAGATAGCAGAATGAAAGAGTTACTTATTTGGGTATTAAACATGTCGAGCATGGTGGATTTCAAAAGATGTAGAAGAGACGTCATGTATTACAACATGAAGACATGAGTGCAGACAATTTCTAAAGGTTAGAGGCTGAGTTTATTAAAATACAGAGAAGGCACCATGTGTCATGGCTTAAGATTCAGAAGAAGCTACAAAAGTTACACCAAGGGCCTGAGCTTTTTCATTTATAACTCCAGTGAAAGCCATGGTCAAGACTCCTTCTTCTACACAGAGCCCGAGCTCTCAAACCCTTGAGTCATCACTCAAGTTCAAAGAAGTGTGTTGAAACTCCAGAAAGAATTTAAAGAGAAATCCATAGATAGGCACCATGTGTTATGGCATATGATTTTTTAACTTACAGTGCAACACAAAGAGCCCAAGTTCATAGCAAGAAGCCTGAGCTTCTTAGAAAAATCCACACAGACAACGCCATACATCATGGCATCAAACTCTAGATCCAACCAAACATGGCAGTGCATAGCAAAATGAAAACCCTAAACTTTACCTCCAAAACCAAATGGAATGCAAAAAATACATTATGTAGTGTTTTCTCGAAAACTCTCAAGTCCACTGACAAAGAAATTTAATGCCCCATCAGTTTCAGTGCCTCAACAGTCCTTAAGTAGTGCCACGACAATACCTTAAGTGCCATGATAGATAGAGATATTTCATAGTGGGTTGGGTCATATCAGTCATGAGCCGTGATCAGTTTGAGTTAGAGTTAGCTTGACTATGGTGTCGGCTTGGCATAGGGAGTTAGGGTATTTTTAGACTATGGTGTTGGCTTTTCTTATAAAGTTAGGTTTTTATGCAAATGTGGATTGGGTTTATGCATTTGGGTTAAATTTTGATGGGTTTTATATTGTATTTGTGTTAAAGGTTGGTAAGCTATGTAAAAGACGTAAATCTTTTGAAACCAACTTTAGAGGGGCTAGACCTAAGGCTTAATTTTGGGCACTAATCCTTAGGGTTAGTGACATGCTATTTTGGAGAACTTTTAGAGGGAGAATGATTTTCAAATTTTGGCTCCATGGGCTATATAACTGAGATTTTGCTTTGAGGGTAAGGGTTTAGAATTGGGAGAGAAGGTTCTTTTAGTGAACTATTTGTTCCTATAGCTCTTTTTATGCATTTTGTATCCATTTTGGTTCATGTTGAGTATCAAATTTGTGAAAGAGGCTGCATGTATTCCTTTCATTTTTTCTAAAACTTATTCATGTAACTATCCACAATTTTTGATAAGAATAAAGCTGGCCCTATTTCTCATATATCTTTTTCTAATTTTTTCTATCATTCCTTCCAATTTTTCTGCATTTAAGTGTATTGTGCCTTTCAAGCATAGATTAGTGAAATGTTCCAAATTCCTATTCTAAGTTATAAAGAATAAACCTTTTGCATAAGTTACCTTTTTACTGGTTAAATTTTTACCATTAGTGGCACCAAAACCTAATAGTGAATTCTTGATCATCCTAGGTGTTGTGAAGTGAAAATTATTGTAGAATTTAGTAATGTATATCCTATAGGTATAGATTTACAATTCTGAAAAATCTGAGTCTATTTGGTGTATCACCCTTTTAGCTATTTATTCATTTTTTTAGTTATCCTTCTCTCTTTTCCCAAAACCAAGAGAAATAGTAGTAGGTGATATTCCAAATTCAATAGGAACCGGCCTAGAATACAAAGATTCATTCTCTCTTCTACCTAGGAGAACGTTTCCATGTTTCAACATGATAGCTAGATTTGAAATCAAGCTATAGGCACAATCCTAATTGACAACAATTGGACTTTGTGATTTTTCATGTTACTTATTGATGTTATTATTTCTCTTGGAAAACTTGATGGTGTAGGATGTTGCGAAGGATCTTGACGTGATTTATGGACCTAGAGTGTGTTTGAGGATGTTTTTATTGATTATTTATATGTCTTAGTTGACATTCAATGGATAAAATTATGTATTGAGCTCTAATGAATTAATATTTTGTAATTAGGTCTTTGGCCGACCTAGTTGAAATAAAGTTGATGAAATGTGTAAAATATATAATCATTTGTAAATGGGAGTGTGTGTGTGGTGTGGAAGAGTGAATGCAAAGATGTATGAGTGGAATTTTTAATTGAGGCATATATTTGATGTGTTTCATTGGAACTATATTGGCACATCAAAGATGCTATCAGTTAGTTTGTGAGTTGTCCATTGTGAATTGTAATATAAGATTACTGTAAGGTAGCGATCCTTTCTTTGGGTTGAATCCCTTGTTGTATTAGAGATGTGAGCTCTAGGAAGTGTGCTTTAAGGCTTGTGAATTCCCCTTGTAATACTCCTAATAAGGTATAGTGATTTTAACAGAGTAAATTCATCTTGTGGGTTTGATCCCCACTGTAGTTTTTCCCTTAACCAAGTTTTCATGTCAAAAATCTTGGTGTTATGTGTTGACTAATGTGTTGTGATCTTGCATTCATTTTTATCATTCAGATATGATATTACATTTATAAGTTGGATAAATATTTGGAGTTTTGGGACACAAATGATTCCCCCCTCTCAGTTGTGTATGTTTCCTTGAATCTAACAACTAGCTAATGTGCTCTTATGTTTTTCTATATGTTATGTTTGGTGCTTAATTTGTGTAAATAATGCTTATCTATACCATGAATGACCTAGTTGTGGTTTTGAATGATAAAGTTGATATATATATAGGCATGAAGATGTTTGAGTTGAGTATGGATTGACATGGATTGATTGTGAAGTCAATGTGATGAGAATGTGGAAGAAAAAAGTGTGAATGTCTTATATTAACTAAGTTTGTTGTAGTGGTTTATGAGGAGATCCTACATATTTTTATTTCATCAATTCCTTTTTCCCTATAGAAGATAGTGTGGTCTTTTGGCAGCTTATGTAGACCTATAAATTACCCTAGAATCATGCATCTCAAATTTGAAAGTCCTTTCTATCTTTTCCTAAGTTTGTGGGCCTTAGCTTGCAAGTCATTTTAAGGAGTTGATCTCCTTAGGATATGACCTAAACATTTGTAATATGTTATTCATATAGTGAGTGTGAATTTTACCACGGCCTTTCTCATATTGGGTTTTCAACATTAAAATTTGGTGTTCATGTGTTTACATTGTCATTGCAACATATTTATTTGATGGTTAGTTGGATAAATATAATTGATAAGTGTTTGTGATATTTTTTTTAAGATGTGGTTAAGATTGATTCACCCCCTCTCAATATTAAGGTGTATTCAACAATTGGTATAAGAGAAAGGTTATTTTAAAGAAGATTGACCACTTCAGGAAGATCTAGGCTGACACATGGAAATGGTCACAAAGTCCCTAAGTTTGATGAAACAAATTAGGCCATTTTGAAGGTAAATATGGAGTCACATTTATAATTTATGAATTTTAGTGTTTGGGATATTTTTCAAAAGCCAAACAATCCTCTGGAAATGAGTGTTCCCTCTACACTAGATGAAACCACGCCGCATGAGTTAGAAATGGTATTATTAGTGGGTTAAGTGATTTTAAATTAATGGTAATGTCCTAAAAAACTACAAATAAAGTTTTGAAGAAGCTGAGAAGTATATATGAAAGAGAAAATAAGAACAAGCAAATCAAGTTGTAGAAACTAAAGCATAAATTTGAAACTCTAAGGATATATAAGGGTGGAAAATTGAAGGCTAGTTACACTAGATGCACAAGGTTTTAAGTATAATCAGAGGTATTGGTGGAACAATAGAAAACAATGATGTTGTATGGAAATTGATAAGAACCATAAGAAGAACCTACAAAACCTTGCTTTTTTTTTCTTCCTTTTTTTAGAGTCAAGATATGGACAAATATACAATTGATAAAATCTATGGGAATGTCTCATCTTTTGAGATTGTTGAACTTGAAGATTGTCAACATGAAAATAAAGATGTTGCATTCAAGACTGCAAATAATATTAAAGATGTAATAGAGAAAAGTTATGATATATATTATGAAGAAGTAAACTTTGTGAGAAGACTAAAGAAAGGATTCAAAAATTTTAAATGTAAGTTACCCTTTAAGTGTTCTAATTGTGGAAAAATAGCTCATTATGATTCTAGATGTCCTTTTAAGGAAGACAAATTTGAGAAGCCTAATTATGATGAGATTATGGATACTTATATAATAAATTACAAAAATAAAAAGGTATAAAATAGAGACATGGATAAGAAGATATATATTTTTTTAGTAGAGACCTATTCATTAGAGGATGATGATAGAAATGATTCAAATGATGATGTACTATTTTTTCTATTAAGGAGTATGGTAGCAACAAGTCTAGAAGTCAAAATGATGAAAACAATGGAAGATCAATAGTTGTGAAGACTACCCTACATGCATGAGAAGAACATATACCTTGGATAATTCATTCCAAATGTTCAAATCATATGAAAGGTGATAGAATAAAGTTCCTTGATATTGATAATTATGATGGTGGATCATTCTCATTTTCTGGTGAAGGTGTTGTACCTATATGTGGTAAGAGATTTATATCCATTAATTGTAAGCATAAAACCAATGATGTTTATCATGTTAAATGGCTAAGGAAAAATTTATTGAGTATAAGATTGGTGTGCAGTAAAGGCTATAAGATTATATTTCATGGATCAAGAAGTGAGATAAAAAAAGGTTCTAAAAGTTTGGTTGTAGAAGGTACAAGGACAAATAATAATGTCTACTACCTTAAGGAAAATAGAGGAAACAATTGTTCATTGGTGAATGATGGTTATGGAACAAAAGGATGGGGATTATAAACTTGGACAATATGATGAATATTAATTCATCTAAGGTTGTGATAAATCTACCCAAAATTATCAAGCTTACTACCACTATATGCAAAGAATATCAATTGGGAAAGAAAGCTAGAAACAAGTTCAAGAACAAGGAGTATTTGACTAAAAGACCCGTGGAGAAAATATATATAGTCAAAGATGAAAATAAAAACAAGACTAAATGGTGAAAGGTACTTTATGTTACTTATTGATAATTATTCTATAATGACACAAGTCATATACTTAACAGAAAAATCAGAAGCTTTGGATAGATTTAAAACATTCAAAATTTAGTAGAGAATTAGATAGATGTTAAGATCAAGTGTTTAAGGTTTTATAGAGATGGTGAGTTTACATCATATAATTTTGATAGATTTTGTGAGTAATATGAAATTACAAGACAATGGTCCTAGGAATCCACAAAAAAAAAGAGTTTTTGAAAGAAATAATACAAAAATTGTTGAGATGACTACAACCATGTTGAAGGATGCTAAATTTCTTAACATATACTAGAGATATGATATGAATATTGCATTTTATCTTCTTAAAATGTTTTACATGTGAGAGTGAGTCATAATAAGACACCTTACAAGATTTAGTTTGGAAAGGTATCCATTGTTAAGTAAATTAGGAGAGATTAATACAATTTTGAAAAGTTTGAAGCAAGATTATATGAAGGAATATTATTGCGATATTATATCAAGAGAAAGACACACTGATTCCATAACATGAGAATAAAGAAGATTTTGGAGAGAAAAAATGTCTGAGTAAGTGAGGAATCAAATCATGCTTCTCCAGAGCTTGAGATCTAGGTTGAAGATGATCCTATTGTTATTTCAAAGGAAAACAATTATTTAGAAGACACATAAGGAGTAGATGAATAATATAATGAACCTTAAAAAGTACTACAAACCTCAATAATGTATTGTATGCCTCTTCTTCATGATTTGTGGTTCCAAAGCTTTCCAAATGCAAGGGTTAGTAGAAAAGGTTTTACAAATGATATAAATCCAATACACAAATACTACTAAAATGAATAAATCGAAGCATAACCAATAAAATGTACAAGCAAAGAAAGGAAAACAAATGAATGCAAACCCCAAAGCGCTTGAAGCTTCTATTGTTTCTCTCTACTCCTTCTGAAATGTTGTTCTTGATGCTTAGTATTGGGGTGGGTAGCGTCTATGACTTGAGAAGCGTTGAGAATTTTCTAATTGAAATGTGTGTGTGATCGCAAGATGGCTTGAATTCTAGAACCAAACTGACATAGTAATGGCGCACAAGAGCTTGAAATCCTAGATCCTTCAAATGGTTATGAAGGGTTTATTATATAGGAATTGGGGATTAAATGAACTGTTGAGATCAATCCCAGAGATAGGGAGATGAACGGTTGAGATCAAAGGAAACTGGAGAAGCCATCAGTAAACTCCACCTCTTCAATTTTTAAAAAGGAGACAGAGTTTGGTTGACTGAAGAGCTAATTGTGAGTTACCTTTTTGAACTGAAGAGGTGGGTGAAGTTACTCATGTGGACTAGAGAGGTGGGTGAAGTTACCCATGTGGATTGGAGAGATGGGTGGAGTAACCCATGTGATATGATTGGAGTTATCTCTTTAAAGATAAATGAATATTTAATTCATTTATTTAATTAAAGTTTTCAACATGTGAGATAATTGAATTCTTTTTTATTTA
>MU227378.1:2307079-2317626 GCA_018584345.1 Thuja plicata | reverse complement strand
CTTCTTAAACCCTCACCCATACCTCATTAATGCTTTCATAAATGAAGCATTAATGGCTCTTACATATTTCTTCCACCCATACCTCATTAATGAGTCTTACACCCTCATTAATGGCAGCCCTTCTAGATTCTTCTCCCCTTCCTCCATTTCTCCTATAAATAGGATGGATTTTGAGCTCAAATGGCCCTTGATTTTATGAAATATATTGTTATAATGCTCCTAATTTTGAAGATTTGATAGCATCCTTATGCTGCCCATATTTGGAGAATTGAAGAAGCAATCTCATATTGCTCATGCTTAGGACTCTCATAGTGCTTTCTAGCTTAAATATTAGTTATATTGTTGTAATGTCTATTTCTTGAGCTATCATGCATGTTTTTGAATCATTTAGATTACTTTTCATTTGAATCTTCCATTCTTAGGTTGTATTTGATGACATTATTTTTCCATTAGTACACTTAGTGAAAAACATTGACAGAGATCACCGGTAAATTACAAGCATTACCGGTGAACAACAAACATACCCGACAGAACACAGAGGTCATGAAAAATGCTAAGTACAGAATCATCAAGCATCACCAGCGACCACAAGCATCACCGGTGACATAGTTCTGAGAACTAACCCATCACAAATAGAAAAGGCATACCTGATGACAAGTTCAAGAAAGGAACACCGACGACCAAGAAAATCGACCGTTAGAACCGATAGTCAGTTAAAGAACCCGCAAATTGTGGATATGATTTTTACATGATGGATAAAGAAATGTAATTCTATTTATAGAGTTTTTATTTGTTTTAAATCATAACTTGAGGGTCAAGCAATCTTTATGTAAATGTTTTAATGCATCCTAATGGATCTAAAACATATCTAACTAAAGATCAAGGTCAAGTTGTATACCTTGGATCTAGAGTTAACTTGCAATGCATGAATCAAGAATTGATCCTAGATTAGTATAAATAGATGTTCAAACTCAATTGTGACAACATGAATTCTTTATTATTGATATCCATGAAGAGCATCTGAGGAGAAAAAGGAAGAATTCATGCAAAGGTCAGAAAAAAAATATATCAGTTGTCAAGAACACACAGAGGCTACCGACGAGAAGATAAAGGTATTATTCAATCATGGAAGGATGATTAGTAATATTTATGAAGCTTTATAGGATCTGTTATCAGAAATTGAAGATTGCATATATCAATAGATCAAAGACTTATGTAGTTGCAATCTAACAAGTGCATCACATCTAAAATCCTTTTGTAGAAGGTGGACTTAACCGTTCTTTAGAAATCTCTTAACAGAGTGCACACTTAATAGTGTTGCTAAAGCTTCAAATTAAGTAGATCTTAACAGGTCTCCACTGTAATACTCCTAATAGGGTAGGTCATCAGAAGTGACCAATTTTAAGCCTTAACCAACCCCTTCTTATCTGCAAATAGTGAATTCTTGTGGGTAACAATCCCCACCATAGTTTTTACTTCCTAACAGGATTTTTCTGCGATATCATATCTTGTGTTATGTGTTATGTATTTTCATGAATGTTCTTTTATGGTTACATACTAAAATAAATTATGATATGAATGCATACGCATAAAGAAAGATGAACAAATAGATAAGATAATTTACAAACTGATGATTAAGGGTTAATGGGCTAACCAAGAAAAGTTTTAGAGGTACTGATTCACCCCTCCCCTCTTAGTGCATCATCTCAATATAATTCCAACAATTGGTATCAGAGTTTAGTGTCTCTCTTGAAAATCTTAAATACTTGAGAGAAAATATTAGAGCAATGGACAAGTTCTGACTGGACATGACTATTGAGAATGAGTAGTTACAGATGCAAATAAACTATGAGAAGTATAAGGAGGTGAAAATAAAGATGAGACAACTTCTTGAGGAAAGAAAGATTATGGAAACCAGGCTGAATGAGAAAGACTACAAAGAAATGGAAATACAAGAGTACTTTGAAACAACAGAATCATCATTGAGCAAAGC
Organism: Thuja plicata; assembly: GCA_018584345.1. Lineage (NCBI taxonomy): Eukaryota > Viridiplantae > Streptophyta > Pinopsida > Cupressales > Cupressaceae > Thuja > Thuja plicata. Next base: position 2,315,633 of record MU227378.1, on the reverse strand, counting down.
TTCAGACGCATCAGTTGAAGAAATTACAAGTATGCAAGAGATCAATCAACATCTGATAGACCAAATCAAGATGCTACAAATTGGTCAAGAAACTCAAATGGTAAAAATGATTGATATCATGAATGATGCAAGAAAAGATGAAAATTAAAGAACACTAGCCATTGATGATAGGAGGAAAATTACAAAGAAACTACAAGAGAAAGAATTTGAGATTCAAAGACTCACTGAGCATCACCATGAGGTTACCAACCAGATTATTCTTATGAGTCAAGAAGCAAACAGATTACATACATAACTCATTGAAAGAATATAGATCATAGGTGAGCTAAGAGAAGAGAATAAAAAATTAAAGCATGAAATCAAAGTCCAGAATCAACACAACGAATTGATCAAAAAGCCTGAGGATAGCAACAAAAGGATGGATGATTTTCTTGATGGACAAAGAAGAGTCAACAACTACACAGGATTAGGATACAAAGAGAATGGTGAATCCTCTAATCAACTAGATCAGAGGAATGCTTTCACAACCCCAAGATCCAAGAATCTATCATGCAATCACTGTGGAAAACCAAGCCACACCTCAAACATCTACAAAAGCAAAATGAAAGGTATTTCTCAAGCACAATCTACTTTCATTGGTAATTGTTATAAATGTCAAAAGAAAGGACACAAGGCACATGAGTGTAGATCCAAAGTGATAAATCCAAAGAGAAAAACATATATGGACAAGTACTGTCCTACATGCAAGATGAATGGGCATACACATAAGGAATGTTGGAAAAAGAACAACAAGGCATGGACTCCAAAGGAGACTGATAAAAACTACAAACCAACAAGAGTAGGTAACTCATATGTTTGGGACTATAACACATGGGTAAATTGCACAGCATGTGGAAGGTATGGTCATATTGCTGCCAATTGTATGAGAAAGTGGACCAGAAGGTCAAGAGGTTGGACCAATCTAGGTATGGCATGTTTACATTGTCATAAGGTAGGACATGTGATAAAATATTGCAAAGACCGACTGGCAGACACAAATACACATCCCAATGGAAATACCATTGATGAAATCAAAAGAATGAGAAACAAGATGTGGGTAAAAGCCACAAACACTGAAGGTGCTAGAACAAGAAATGCAAATGGTGACACCCCATCTACTAGATTCGGTGACATCACTACATCTAGCTAGATTGCACAAGTAATTATGGAACTACATTATGAAAAGTTTTACTATGCATCGGTTCCATTATACATAGTTCATATTGTAATATTAGCATGAATAAAGATGCAATATATTGTTATTCGCTAAACTATTGAAAAGAAACCATCGGTTACTAGGCACAATCTACATTGGTAAACACACACAGAAAAAGTTAGCATTACTTACAGGAATGTATCGGTCATTACACAAGCTAAGTGTAGCCCGACAGATATCGGTGAATACTAAATCACAAAAGTTGTCTTCACAACCTCGCTGACAATCATTGGTGAAGTCTCCAAAACTGCTACATACTCTGACGCTTTGCATAGACACCGATGATGTTATGAATGTCTTTACCAACAAAATAAGTCTTCATAAAATTGCAAGTTAGTAAGCATTTATGACAACTTAGGGCACAAAAAGGTATAAAATCTTGACGTGTAAGCTCATTTTTGCACCCATGATTTTTGAGCAGAGCAGAGCAGACCAAAGCGATTTGAGAGAAGATTGGAAAGCAACCCAACAGAAGTCAAACATGGAGCATTCATATTCACAGGCAATCATAGAGAATCAGTAATTTAATACACTCACCGATAGCACTGTCTTTATTTTGTGAAAAGCCCTAATTTGCAAAAATGATGGCATCAACTTCTAGGGTAGAGAAAATTAAGGACGACAAGAAGAAACCCTTTAGACTTGTCAATAGAGGAGCATGTGCTGAACCTAAGTATAAATTAAACCCTAAAATAGCTTCACAACCAGACGATTCTTGAGCATTCTCCTGAATTTAACCTAGGGTTTTACTGGTAGAGGACATAAGGTCCTATATTCATTGTAAGATCTCAGAGATAGGAGATCTAGACCTTGATAATGCCTATGCGGCACTTTGTGATGATGCTGGAAAGCTCAAAGAAGAGCATAAACACTTGGAAGTAAAGGGACTCACAAATGCACTGCATTTTCTTAGGGTTTTCAAGACAGAATGGATTAAAATTGTTCTTAGCAGAGTTCACAACAACAATCTATGGCTAAACAAGCCAAAGGCTATAACAAAGGATGTTATACATGCGGTTACTGGTTATCCAACAACTGATAAACCACAGACTCACAAACATCCATCTCTAGTAGAAGTTGAAAGACTAACTGGTGCAAAATTAGATAAAAGGGCACTGAAGGTCAACACCATTACCGATGTAGAGCTAAAATTTGGAACATGTGTTGTTGGATACAAGATCTTCCAAGAAATTAGAATGAACAACATATCTAGTACTGCTATGAGCACAGCGTACAAGATTATCAAACAGGGGAAGAAGATGGATCTAGCAGAGATCCTATTACATCAATTTGAGGAGAACATGTGCACAATAAGGTCTTCAAGGACAAACACATGTAAGTTTGGTTCCCTCATAATGTGTATATTCTTTTATTTTGAATAATACTTTCCTTCCATAGGAAAAGTTGCATGGGACACAAGTAGACCCATTACCATTCAGATTAGTGAATTCATAGAATCACTAGGAACAAATTTTGACAATGTAATGCATGAATACTTCAAACCCATTAAGGAAATGCTACAAGCACGAACTAGAATTCCTGAGAGTCTGATAGAGGAACACCGTAAAGAGATATGTTTCATGGTGGATACAGATTTCACTTACATACAAGCTTTAGTTCCAAGGAAATCATGGATTACAAAGCTGGACTATGAAATCAGAATAGGATTAGCAACTGAATGCATTCAGGCATTGTTAAATGAACCCACTGACAATAAACAACTGACATTTGGTACTTATGAAGAGGCCAAACTGAAGATTAAGACAAATCTTGTTGTCAAGAAGGCTGTAAAATAGTCAAAAAGAATGGTAAAGAGTTTGAAAAAGAACCTGAAGATATCTTCTAATGGAGAAGAAGATGAAGAAGGTAAGGAGGAACAACAAAGTAAGAAGGAACTCACCAAGGATCAGCTTTCCATCGGTGATACAACAAAGAAACAAGAATAAGAGGAAGAGAAGTCTGATTCACCACCTCCTCCTCCACCTAAACAGTCTAGAACAAGAAGCCAAACAACACAAGATGCTATTCCTTCTCCCATGGTAAAAGGGAATGTGTACAAGAGGAAACTTGCACCTCAAAAGGAAAAACAACCAGCTAGGGCACCTGCCAAAAGGAGGAAATATGTTCAGAATGATGAAGACTTAGAAGAGTCAGCTATGGATGAATCTGACGCTGTAAAACTTGCAAAGGAAAAAGCAAAGGTATCATCACCAACTGAAGACATTGATGACATATGTAAGTCTATTTCTGAAGCTAGATCTATTGGACATCCTAAAATTAGGAAATGGCTAAGATGGGATACAATATAATAGAATAAGATTGAAGATGCACTTATTTCTAAGATGTGCAAACACTATTATGTCCTACTACACTTCACTACACGTGATGTTCCACAAGAAATATTGGATAGAATATCTTCTAGATTCACTTTTGCACTCCATGAGGAGAAGAGGATAAGAGAAAGAGTATTGGTCTCTCTTATGCCTCCTGAATCAACAAGAGAGGAAATCAATGAAGTCATGGAGAAATATGCAAAAATCTTCTCACCCAAGTTGAGAGCTTATAAATTTCTAAAAGAACAACTTATAGAGTTGGAAGAAGAAACTCAAAAGATATGGAGTGAGATACTAAATCCTGATGAAGAAAGCAGTCGTAAAAAGGAACCTATCAACAAAATAGGAAACTCAATAGTTGAGTTAGATAGTGAAGAGGTACAAATCATAGGCAAAAAATAGACTGATGTTATAGATGAAGACTGGTCAAAAGATGGTAAAGATGATCAAGTACCAGCAAGCCCCATCTACATAAACTTGGAGGATGAAGAAGTTACCAAAGAAGAACTGTCAATACAAGGTAACTTATATGTTGATATAAATGATGATTCATGGTTAGACAACATTGTCAATACCATTACAAAAAAAGACCCTGCATCAAAGGTTGAAAAAGATGAAGACATCAATGCTGCAAAGGGTAATACCGATGGACAGGACATAGCTATTAACACAACAACAGTCAATACACCAAAAAACATGAATATATTAATAGATGCTATTGATATACAGTCAAGTCAGGATGAATCATCTAAGAAAGATGATGATATACCCAAGGATATGGGTACCAATGAAAACAAAGGTGCATCCAACACTCCCAAGGACACAGATATAGAAATGAAGGATGCAACCGATGAGTAGCAAGATCTATCAAAAGAACAAAGCAAAGAGGCAGATAAAACCACTGATGATACATTGAGAAAGGGGGAAGAGAAAGATAAGAGCGAAGGTGTCAAGCAAGATGAAGGGACAAAACTCAAAGAAAAAATATCTATTGATACACCCAAGGCAAATGAGGAGACGTCTTCACCAAATCGACAGGTGGACTCAGAACAGATACACAAGGATGCCTCATCTTCTCAACACTCACCCACCAGGTCAACTCAATCTCATGCCTTACAGATGGTGGTACATCAATCCGCCACCTAGCCAAAGAAGAAAAAGAATAAAATACTAAAGAAGGACATCTTGGCTATGACACTTGATGAAGTCATTCAAGTTCCAAACTGGGACATTACCACTTTAGACAGTGACAAACTTCAAGAGTTTGGAGTGCTATGTTAGAGAAAAGCCATACAAAAGAAAATGATACAAGAACATAGGCAAAACATGGCACTTGAAAAAGCTAAAGAGATGCTCCAACAACTCGTTCCTAAAGTGAAACTTGAAGAAAATGCTTTAGTAAAGGAACAAATTACTGTTCTTACCGACGCCATCATAGAGCAAGGTATAGATGCAGAACAAGCAATGGAAGAACAAGAAGAAAATAAATATCAATTCAAGTTAATTGATAAAATCAGCCAAGAAGTGGCATTGAACAAGGTAAAGCTCTCAGAACTCACTGAAGATTTAGAGCAATTTATTGCTGAAGCCATCACCTTAGTTCAAAAGATGTGCACACTTGAGAAATTTGCAAAAGAAAATAGTGACAAACTAGCAGAAATAGATCATAATGTCACAACCAGTGCACAAAGCCTAACCTCTCATGCCAAAAACATAAAGACACATCATGACATAGTCATAGAGGCAAAAAATATAAGGAAAGAAATATGGGATGCTGAAACTCAATTCAGAGGTGAGATTATTGAACTACAAGCACACATTCTGCCTAATCTTACCATTTTGCAGCAACATATTTCTGATGCTAAAAATCTGATAGCAACCCCTGAGATGTCTATAGTAGACAACATCTATGGCATACATGTATGGATTTCACTGGAGCACATGGCTCTAGAAATGCTGAAGGAGAAATGGGAAAATATGATGGAGGAGATCAAATCCTCACATTCCCACCTTTTTGAAAAGCTGTAAGTACCTTTGCCTTTAGAATCAAAAAAGGAGGAAAGGAAATGTATATAGTTATGTACAATATATATATCAGATGAAAAAGAGGAAAATAAAATACATAAGGATGTGTATATATACTTACACTTACTGGCATATACATAGGGGGAGTCATTCAAATGACTAAGGAGGAAGTATACAAGGTGTACATACTAATACACTTAGTATGTTGAACATATCATGTTTTTGATACTAATGTCAAAGGGGGAGATTGATGACATTATTTTTCCATTAGTACACTTAGTGGAAAACATTGATAGAGATCACCGGTAGATTACAAGCATTACCGGCAAACAACAAACATACCCGACAGAACACAGAGGTCATGAAAAATGCTAAGTACAGAATCGTCAAGCATCACCGGTGACCACAAGCATCACCGGTGACACAGTTCTGAGAAATAACCTGACACGAACAAAAAAGGCATACCCAACAACAAGTTCAAGAAAGGGACACCGACAACGAAGAAAACCGACCGTCAGAACTGACAGTCAGTTAAAGAACCCGCAAATTGTGGATCTAATTTTTACACGACGGATAAAGCAATGTAATTCTATTTATAGAGTTTTTATTTGTTTTAAATCATAACTTGAGGGTCAAGAAAGCTTTATGTAAATGTTCTAATGCATCCTAATGGATCTAAAACATATCTAACTAAAGATCAAGGTCAAGTTGTATACCTTGGATCTAGAGTTAACTTGCGATGCATGAATCAAGAATTGAGCCTAGATTAGTATAAATAGATGTTCAAACTCAATTGTGACAACATGAATTCTTTATTATTGATAGCCACGAAGAGCATCTGAGGAGTAGAAGGCAGAATTCATGCAAAGGTCAGAAACAAAATACATCAATTGTCAAGAACACACAGAGGCTACCGACAAGTAGATAAAGGTATTATTCAATCATGGAAGGATGATTACTAATATATATGAAGCTTTATAGGATCTATTATCAATAATTGAAGATTGCATATATCATCAGATCAAAGACTTATGTAGTTGCATTCTAACAAGTGCATCACATCTAAAATCCTTTTGTAGAAGTGGACTTAACCATTCTTTACAAATCCCTTAACAGAGTGCACACTTAATAGTGTTGCTAAAGATTCAAATGAAGTAGATCTTAATAGGTCTCCACTATAATACTCCTAACAGGGTAGGTCATCAAAAGTGACCAATGGTAAGCCTTAACCAGCCCCTTCTTATCTGTAGATAGTGAAGTCTTGTGGGTAACAATCCCCACCGCATTTTTTACTTCCTAACAGGAGTTTTCTGCGATATCATATCTTGTGTTATGTGTTATGTATTTTCATGAATGTTCTGTTATGGTTACATACTAAAAGAAACTATGATATGATAGAAAGATGAACAGATAGATAAGATAATTTACAAACTGATGATTAAGGGTTAATGGGCTAACCAGGAAAAGTTTTAGAGGTACTGATTCACCCCTCCCCTCTCAGTACATCATCTCAATATAATTCCAATAGTATTTGTCACTGGAATATGCATAATCTGAGGGCTATTATGTCATTTTTCATACTCCTAGATAGGAAGCAATAGATCAATTTTAGTGATTTCTATGTTTGCTAACCCCTTGCTTTCACTAATGCAATGATTTATTGAAGTGTTGTGTCTTTTAACAAGTAAAAAAATCACACACACATCTCTGGTGCCCACCGTGGGGCATGATAGCTCAAAATTTCATCAATTTTTTCTCTCTGCCCTTAACATTTTCAAAACTTGCAGGTAGTTTATCATTTTTGGGAGCAACTTATCATTTCTAGTGATTCTTTTATCATTTCTGGGAGCAACTTATCATCTTCGGTGAATCTTTTATCATTTTCGAGAGCAACTTATCATTTTCGGGAGTTTTAATATCGTTTGTTGTTGCACTTCTGGAAGGTAAAAATTGACCTTAAAATCATTTTTGGTAATATTTTCACATTTTTTGTATGAAATATCATTTCACGTAAAAGGAATATCGTCCTGGGTATGTTTTATCATTTGGGGTTAATCTTTTAGCATTTTCAGGGTTTATCGTTTTGGGTCTCTGAAATATCATCTGTCGACCAGGGGGTAGAAATAAAAGGTTCTAACATTTGCAAATTTGATTTCTAAATTGCTAACGTGGTTGTTTTCGTGATTATGATTCTATTTTTAGCCTAACTTGTGTTTGCAGATTGCTGTCAGAGCTAAGAAAGAGAAAAGAAGATACTAACTTGTGGTTTTACAGTTTTCTAACCCATTATCTTGACTTATATTATTTTCTTATGCTTTCAGAACTAAACAACATTTTCCAATCATATACTAAATTGACCAGAGGAATATGCTCTTTTCCTTTTTAAGGAAAATCAGAAACTCACAAGTCAATTTATGATTTGAAAAGAATTTGGAGTAATTGAACAAAGAAAACCTCATCGTCTAATTTTTGGATTAGTAAATGAACAACACAAATCACTAAATCTTGTGGATCAAAGAACAAGTTCAACTGTATAATTCATTTTTGGGACACAGTAATTGAACAAGCAACTCATCTAAAACTGTGGTCAATTGAACAAGGAAAATTTACCTTCAAGCATCCTATTTTTCTTAAATAGGAACAAACTAAATCGAGCTCAATATAGCTTGAAGGAATGAACATTGCTTTATGTGTTTTGGGAGAAAACAAGATGGATTAGGAGAGTATGCTCTTCTTCTTATGAAGAATAAAAAATCTAGACATCCTAAGCTACCCTTAATGTTGTCACATTCCATTAAGGAATGATTAACAACCCCACCCACTTGAGAAAGTCAAGGAATCTCAAGATTCCTTTCCTCAATTCCACCTTGTCAGGCTTGACTCTAAACCCTCACCCATGCTTCTTAAACCCTCACCCATACCTCATTAATGCTTTCATAAA
>MU227378.1:2294324-2306739 GCA_018584345.1 Thuja plicata | reverse complement strand
ATCTTCCATTCTTAGGTTGTATTTGTCACTGGAATATGCATAATCTGAGGGCTATTATGTCATTTTTCATACTCCTCCTAGATAGGAAGCAATAGATCGATTTTAGTGATTGCTATGTTTGCTAACCTCTTGCCTTCACTAATGCAATGATTTATTGAAGTGTTGTGTCTCTTAATAGGTAAAAAAATCACACACACATCTCTGGCACCCACCATGGGAGAAAATGACATGGATTAGGAGAGTATGCTCTTCTTCTTTTGAAGAATCAGAAATCTAGACATCCTAAGCTCGCCAATCCTTTGTACATTTATTTAACAGTATAGGGCCTGCCAGTTAAGGAAAAAATTCTCGGGAATGACCCAAGTGAGGATAGGTTTTATGCCAACCCTTCCAACTCACTATACATAATTGCTTCCTCGTAGGCTAAATCCTCAGAAGACGAAGCCAGTTTTGTTCATGGAATTTTGACATCATTCCTTGAACATATCTGGGTATATGTAGAGTGGAGCCACTTGAATCTTTCTTGCAAGACTACATATATTCGGGTACTCATAGGGCTATATGCCTAAATTTTGTCTTGTGCAATTTTATGGGGGATGGTTTCGAATGGATTTCCCAATAATCTACAACATTTCAACTGAAATAATTTCCGATTCATCCCCAAAAGGGTGATAATATTTGTGCAAGGAAAAAAGTAATTGCCCCAAGACACTCATCATATTATTCCCTCACTTGCATTTGGAGTCAGCTAATACAACATCATGACTAGAGCCATTGCGTGCTTGGTGATGGCTATATTCTGATTAGCATTTGAGTTTGTACTTGAGTCAACGAGAAAAGATTTTCATCCTCCATCTAGAAAATAGGGATAAGATGAGTGTCTGTTTCACCCTCTTAACAATGCAAATCTGTTTGATGTGCTTGAAAAATCATTAAATAGATAAACTCTTCAAACAAGAAAAAAAATTCAAACCTTGGTCTACATGTGTTTTTCAATCATTGAAAAAAAATCAAAAACGCGATCTTCAAACTTCACACATTTCCAAAATGAAACTAACAACATTTGAATAGTGGGAACTTGTGTCATTGCCTCTCAGAGGAAGATAGTTTATTTCAGATCCCCTTTTGACTCTTTAGTCTATCCTTATTGCTTCTTTTGGTCTCACTATGGCTATATCAAAAACTTTTTCAGACATCTACCTTGCATGTCCTGTCAGACTCTTGTAATCTGTCTCAATACGTGTGGTCTACCCACTTTTTACAATAACTTGGTTCCCAGCTCACTATCAGGGCATTCTAACCCTCTGACGATGGAATAATTTAATTCCACCCAAACACAAACAACACTTCTACCTGGACACACTTACTTGAACGATTTGAGACTCTACCTGATAGTATTGGGAAACGTCGATGAAAGTTGAGACATAACCACATGGTTAACACAAGATGCAACATGTACACGTCTAAAGGATCAGAGTCACCTCCTAAATCAACATGCTTTCCAGGAGAAACATCTCATAGTTTCCTACTCAATCTAGACTCTCCAGTGATGGATAGCAACACTCGCAGATGGAGTGAGGCTTTTGAGGACTATGACAGTGGAAAACACTAAAAGCCTGAAGATACTGATGATGAAGAAGAACCCAAGTTCAAATGTCCTTTATTTGAATCTAATAGTGAGGACAAAATCACTAAAGAAGAATATGAAAAACTCAAACAAAGTAAGAGGTTCCACCAGATAATGGAAAGGATGATTGATGAAGATAAATAAAAATACTTCCTTCATTTAGCTTCCACGGGCATCAAATTGCCTAAGGATTATGATGTGGAAAAACTCAAATAAATGGAGGTACCAAATCCTATATCCATTCTCATCAAACAACTCAATTTAATGCAAACAGAGCTCACAAACCTCAAAGAGGAGAAAGAGAAGCCCAAAACACAATACTCTTTGGATGCCATTTGTCCATTTCCTTTTGACAAGAGTATCACTATGATCTCATTTCCTCCTAACGTGGCAAGACCAAAGTATGACAAGTACATGGGAGAAACTAACCCACATGATCATGTGAGGGAATTCTGTGCTCTTAGCATAGAATACATGAACAAACCTACATACCTCATGCGAATATTTCCAGGAAGTCTAGGAGGTAATGCCATGGAATGGTTCTCAAACTTTAACCCTAAGGTCAAAAAATTTGAGGAGTTAATTCAATGCTTTATCCAACATTATTCCTACAAAATCCAACATGATGTGACTATGATGGATCTATGTAATACCAAACAGAGAACTGGTGAATCATTCACACACTTCCTACAACGATGGAGGAAGATCTTTGCATGATACTCAAGGGTCATTTTCGAATCAGAGAAGATGGAGATATTTGTTAATAAACTAGTACCAGAATTGAACTATGCATTGCAAATGCAAGACTCACCAAGCTTCAACAAAATGATTAAGAATTCCCTCTATATTGAGGAAGTCATGGTCAAGAGAGGGGAGATCACTCTTCAAAGTGAAAATAAATCAAACAACTCCAACTCCAAGCCTAAATGGTAGAAGAAAAAAAAAAATGTTGTTAATGACGGAGTGGTTGATGCCTCTAATATTAATCCTAAACCCAAGGTATTCAATCTAACCAACGGCATGCAAACAAGAAAGGATTCCAAGGTAACAACTCCCATACACAAGGCAAACAATGATAATGACAAGGGACGATCATGGACTTCCAAACCTCATAGAACATTCACTCCTTTGGGAGAACCTCTCAAGACCGTTTTGAAAACACTATTGGATAACAAAGTTCTTACTATCCCAGATTCCAAACCGTGGGAACCAATGGTCAAACCCAGGTGGTGGGATGATAACTCCTACTATGTCTTCCACAAAAATAAGGGACACAAGACTAATAATTGCCTCAAGCTTAAGCATGTCATCCAAGACCTCATTGAAGGAGGTAAGATCAAAGTGGATGGAAACACTACCAATGAGGATCATACTACGTTCAATAAACCCTTTCCTAATTATGATCAAGGAGAAACATCTAAAGGGAAGAGTAATGAGGTCAACTACACCTATTCCAAAAATGATAATGTGATCAATATGCTAGACATTAAGACTGAATCCATCAATGTGGTCACAATCAAAGGTGTCTCATTCCACTCAAATGTCGTAATGCAGAGCCAAGCACAGGTCATGATCAAAGGACCTCCAAAATTGACATTGACATCCAAGGTTCCTATCGTAACTATCCCTAAATCAGCAGAAAAACATGTAGTTACTATTCCTAGAGAAAAATATGACTTGGTAGACCAATTGCAATGAACCTTTGCCAAAATTTCTATTTTTGAGTTACTCAAGATATCTACAGTACATAGGGAAATCCTAGAACAAGCTCTACATGCTACTAACATCCCAAAAGATATTGATATAGACAAGTTCCAAGCGATGGTCAATCACATCTCAGCGCCACACTACCTCTCCTTTTCTAAAGAGGATGAAAAATCATTAACACATCTACATAATCAACCCCTCCATATCAAATTCCTTATTCATAAATCCCATGTTAGACACGTGTTGATAGATGGAGGTGCAAGATTGAATATCTATACACTAGATCTAATCAAGAGACTGGGTATCTTAGAACAAACAATTGACTCTAGAAGCAAGATAACCATCAAAGCTTATGATGAGGAAGAAAGATCCTCCAGAGGTCTTATTGTTCTACCTATCAGAGTTGGGCCAATTAAGAGGAACGTCACCTGTCAAGTTCTAGATTTACCATTGGCCTACAATATCCTACTAGGAAGACCATGGATTCACAAGATGCAAGTTGTACCATCCACTTACCACCAATGCATAAAGTTCCCACATAATGGGGTGGAAGTGATGATTCCTACAGATTCTAACTACACTTGCAACAATATCAAAGTAGGTAGCATGATCCCACACAACAAAGAGGCTATGGATGTTGTGGCTCCTAAAACTACCAAGGACATGGTTATGAAGAGTTTTAGCAAAACCTTGAAACTTGAAGAAACAGGTATGGGAGAGTATAAGCTAGACCTAACTCCCTCACTGACAGAACTTTCAGTGTCACCAAGATCCTATGGAAAACCATCCTCGACATTCACACCTATAGCATCCAGGGAGATAGAAGTACACAAAGCAACTGGCATGGTAAAGGCATCCACATCTTCTTTAGATAACATAGAAGAACAGTCAGTCTTAGACTGGCTTTACAAAGGAGAACCGGTGGAATTTGAGGTCAAACATGTGAAGATATCCCCAAAACAGTATGGAAAGGGATATGATTTCCTCACACAAATGGGTTAAAAAGGAAAGGGACCTCTAAATGACATAGGACAAGGGCTTATTGAACCTATACCCATGGAGTTTTGGAATACCAGAGATAAAACAGGACTGGGTTTTAATGTTAAAACTGATAAACCCACTTCAAAAGAGAGTCCACACTCAGATAAAGGAAGTGATGAAATAGATGAACTAGAGTAGTGGTCCTATGAAAGATTGTTACATGTTGGCACGCAGGACCCCAACTACCAAGGAGAATGCTATGTACCTAGCTTTGAGGTACCACAAGATCTTCACACCCCTTTACTAGCACAACTTCCCATTTAAGAGGTAGGAGACACCATAGCAACAATTACTCAAGAGACACCCCGACAACAGGATTTACATCCTAGCTAGGGCAATTGGTCACAATTTCACATGTCCTAGATCTACCACACTTTGAACTATAGATGGCTAACCGTGTGCACTAGATAACCATTGCTGAATACTTCAACATATCTGATGATGAAATAATGGACTCTCATGACTATGAATGGGAAGAGCTATCTGTTTCCACTAAAGATATTGGAATAGATACAATTCACATGTTTGTGGCTCCCTCAGCTCCTAGTAAATGGTCTGACACTCCTCCCAATGATACTGATCCTCCTAAAGTAGAAGAAGAGTTCCTTCCCCTGATCATTCATGGAGACACTGGTGAATACATAAGTCTAGAATAATTTCATAGGCTACAAGCAAGAAGCCTCCTTTTACGGAGAGATGATGATGATATTTATACTGACGAGTTGCTAGAGTTTGGTCCACATATAACTAAAAATGACCCCTTTAATGATGATCTCACTCTTATTGATCTAAATATCAAAAAAATTAACTTAACAGATTGTGTCATGTCGGTTAATGGTCTTGATGCTAAGATGATGTTGTCCTTCCCAGAGACTGACTCCCTAACATTGGTACTTCCTGACCTAATCGATTGGACTAAAATAGATCCTACTTCTATCCTCGACTTTCCTAATGACCACTCCCTAGCTTGTTATCTCAATGCTTGTGAACCTTACCCTTCTTCCACCAATTCAAGGAGCGAGAGCATGTCACAGGAGGATATCAGGTTTCTCAGTTAAAAACTAAAAAATAAAAAGAAAAAGAGGACTGATGGTGAAAACCACTCTGTGGCAGTATCAGATCCCAAAATAGTAAAGAAAAAAGATGTATCCAATGGTGAAAACCTCTCAGAGGTGCTAAAAGATGAGACCCTTGATATCCTCCCTAAACACTTTCAGGAAAGGTCTTTAGTACTGATTGAACCAACATAGCCAGTAAATTTGGACACTGTTGAAAATCCTCAAATAGTCCACCTTGCACAATCTTTATCAGAAGAAGAGAAAATAGAGTTCCTAAAGGAGAAGAAGATCAAATTTTCATGGTCTTATACTGATATGCCAGGGCTGGATCCTGATCTAATCATGCACCACTTATCTACATCTCTCGGGATCAAGCCCGTGAAAAAAAAACTTGGAAAGATGCATCCTCATGTTGCATTATTGGTAAAAGAAGAACTAGAAAAGTTGTTAAAAGCTGAATTTATCAGAGTCATTGCCTATGTAGGATGGATCTCTAATGTGGTCCCTATGTTTAAATCTGATAAATCTATCAGTATCTATACAAACTTCAGAGACCTAAACAAAGTGTGTATGAAAGATGACTTCCCTCTACCTAACATTGACATAATTATAGACCTCACAACAGGCTACCAAGAATATTCTTTAATGGATGGATTCTCAGGCTATAATCAAATCAAAATTTTCCCTTAAGATCAAGAGAAAACCGCATTCACATGCGCATGGGCCACCTTTTCCTGGAACGTCATGCCATTTGGGCTAAAGAATGCCAATGCAACATATCAACGAGCCATGACTACTATATTTCATGACATGATGCACAAGAACATGGAGGACTACGTGGATGACACATTGGCTAAATCCAAAGAAAGAGGTACTCACATTGCTAACCTAAGAAAAATATTAGATCGAATGGAGCAGTTCCAACTTAGGCTCAACCCTAAGAAATGTGCCTTTGGGGTCCAATCAAGGAAGCTCCTAGGATTAATTGTTTCAGCAAAGGGAATTGAGGTAGACCCCGCTAAAGTTAAAGCTATACTTGAGATGACTCCTCCACCCAACATTAGTCAAATGAGGACACTACAAGGAAGACTCCAGTCCATCAGGAGATTCATGTCCCAACTTGCAGATAGGGCCCAACCCTTTACTAAATTACTACATAAAGGGGTTACCTTCGAATAGGATGAGCACTATGAAGCCAACTTTAGGGAATTGAAGGGATACCTATCTACTCCTATTCTTATGGCACCTATTCATGGAAAGCCTCTACTCCTGTACATTTCAGCTACAACTACATCCCTAGGAGTATTACTGGCACAAGAAGATGAAACCAAGAAAGAAAGAGCTATCTACCACATTAGTAGAACACTGGTCACTTATGAGCTCAATTATAACATTATTGAAAAAGCATGCTTAGTAGTCATCTTCACATCACAAAAATTAAGGCACTATATGCTCTCTCATACAGTGAAGCTCATTGCTAAGATTGATCCTCTAAAGTGCCTTTTGAACAGAACAACATTAACAGGACGTTTGGAAAAATGGGTCCTGTTTCTAAGTGAGTTTGATATTGAATATGTAGAATAGAGAGCTATCAAAGGATAGGTCCTTGCAAATCAATTGGCTGATTCACCACTCCAAGATGATGAACCTTTAACAATTGAATTCCCTGATGAAACAATTATGCACCTAACTGAATATCCATGGAAGATGTACTTTGATGGCTCATTTACTCAACAAGGTTCTGGAGTAGGGGTCCTCTTCATCACCCCTCAAGGTTACAAGATTCCCAAATCTTACAAATTGATGTTTCCATGCACCAACAAAATATGAAGCATTGGTCAACGGTCTTAAGTTAGCTATGGAGTGGAAGATTGTAGA
This sequence comes from Thuja plicata, assembly GCA_018584345.1. Lineage (NCBI taxonomy): Eukaryota > Viridiplantae > Streptophyta > Pinopsida > Cupressales > Cupressaceae > Thuja > Thuja plicata. The sequence goes on along the minus strand of MU227378.1, from coordinate 2,299,428 downwards.
GTTCCATGTGTATGGTGACTCCCAACTTATTATCAATCAGGTCAATGGGGAGTACCAAACAAAAGATGAGAAGTTGATTCCCTACAAGCAACTAGTTGATGACCTAAAGAAGTATTTTGTCTTCGTCACTTTCCAGCAGATACCAAGATCAGAGAAAAAAGCTACAGATGCTATGGCTACCTTGGCATCCATGTTGCAACTAGAAGAACATAAATTCCGCTATGACTTCTTGGTGGAAGAACTATCCTATCCTGCCTTTGATACCCCTGAATACCAGGTAATATGTGCTTTGAATACCCCAGACCAATCTCGGTATGATAATATCATTTCTTACCTTTCTGACCAAACCATCCATAATAATCTATCCATAAATGAGAAAAGATCCCTGATTAGGACAACATCGCGTTACATCCTCATAACTAACAACCTATATCGATGTTGTCTTGATGGTACACTTATTTGGTGTTTAGAACTTGAAGAGTCCAATCTAGCATTAAAAGAAGTCCACGAAGGTGTATGTGGATCACACTCGAATGACTTTTCATTAGCCAAAAAATTGCTCAGAGTAGGCTATTATTGGCCTACCATGGAAAAAGATGCTATTCAATTTTCAAAAGCATGTCTTAAATGCAAGACACATGGAAATCTCATTCATGCTCTTGCCAGAGAACTTATACCTTTCATAACACATTGGCCATTTCAGCAATGGGCCTTTGACTTGGTTGGACAAATATATCCCAACTCTTGAAATGGACACAAGTTCATCATTATGACCACTGAGTATTTTATGAAGTTAGTCAAAGCCATGCTGCTAATCAAAGCCACTAGTAAATAGGTGGCTATGTTCATTCTGAACTATATTATTTGTAGATATGGGATACCCTCTTCAATTGTAACAGAAAATAGGGGCCAATTTAAAAATCAAGACATTGATGACCTTTGTGAATAGTTCCATATCACTCAACATTTCTCCTCAATCTATTATCCTCAAGGTAATGGATAGGCTGAGACATCCAACAAAAATATTCTCAAGATCCTACACCAAATTGTAAGTAAGTCTGACAAAGACTAGCATCTACAACTAAATCCGGCACTATGGGCCTATAGAACAAGCATCTAAACACCAAATGGACCCACGCCATTTTCTCTAGTCTATGGCACTGAAGTAGTACTACCCATTGAGGTTGAAGTCCCATCTTTGTGGATATCTTTACAAGGTCTTGTCACTAATGAGAAATACTACATAGATAGGGTGAATTCTCTGGACCTATTGGATGAGCGCAGACAACAAGCATTCAACCACCTCAAAGTGTACCAAGCACGTATGTCCAAAGGCTACAACAAGAAGACCAAACCACACAAATTTGAAGTGGGGGATCTCATTCTAAAAAAGAATCCTAAGAACCAGCCTAACAGAGAACAAAAAGGAAAATTTCAACCTAATTGGCTGGGACCTTATGTTATCACTGCTACTTTTGGGACTGGAGCTTATCAACTGGCTACACCTGAGGGAGACGTTCTTCTAGATCCTATCAACACTCTACATTTGAAGCAGTTGTACGCTTGATGTTTGGCTAGAAGAGCCTGTACAACAAAAAGTTCTTGCAAAATACCAAAAACATTCAGAAAATTGATCTTGAAGAAATCCAAAAATAATGGAAAAGGCCCTATAGAAAGGGTATTCTTGGTGAAAACTTGGCAAACAGGCACCTTGATACTACAACAACATTCAAAAAAGAAAAAAGAAATAAAAAATTTGAAAAATAGAAAAGTGCCTTGATGAGAACCTGGTAAAATAGGCATCTTAGTAGAAAAAAGAAAGAAAAGAATCTTGCCAAGTGGTGACAACCTGACAATCAGGCGTCACTTGTGTTTTGCGCTCCATCTATCAATGCACTACTGATACTAGGCCTTCATAATTTTACCTGTGCTCAAACGCTGACTTCATTTCCTAAATGACCATCTCATCCTCGCTTGGGATTTTTTTACATTTACATCTTAGGAATAAGTCATTCTGCACTGGGGGCATCTTTGCTGGCATGATAGGTTGCAATTGCTAGGTTTCTCTAGGATAGTTTGCCTCGCAAACACAATGTTTATTGATACATGCAAAATGATGTCACTTTCCAAAACAAGGGTGTCTTTTCAAACATCACATATCCAGACATGAAATTTACATTAATGGAGTTCCAAAAAAGCTATATTGGATCGCAAACATGAACAGATTATCCTCTCAATGCACAGACATGGAACACTATATTGCTTATATTCCAATTTTCTTATTGATGAATCTTTGCTGTGTTTGAAAGATGAATGAACAAGTACTACTTAAACACACAGTTTGATAATAGTTTGATTATGATTCTTTCATGTCCTGATGATGTTCTCAACTAGAGGCATCTAAGTAATTATTAATTTTATTTTATTGATTCTCAATTGATAATTTATTATGTCTTCTTAGTTACTCCATGACGTCTGTGCAAAGACAAAGAGTCACAAGGATAGGGGGTATAATTTTTTCTTTATTTTCTGCATATGGTGATTGTTCCAAATGATCCTATAAATTTCACCTAACTTGGATGTTTATGGTAAGAGCTGCCAATATGGGTGGATAGCCGCATATATCTCGATCTTCATTATGTATAAACTACGGTGAGGTTGAAATAATTTCCTTGTTTATTTTCTGATCCAAATTCTCACTAAGGTATACAAATCATAATGTGGTGAGGTTGAAACAATTTCCTTGTTTATTTTCTGATCCAAATTCTCACTAAGGTATACAAATCATAATGTACCCAAGGATATAAAATTTCAAGGTCATTGTGGGTCTAATATCTTGCCTTACTCAGGATCTGGTATATTAAAAGGAAGGTGACTATTTTTTTGTCCTGGCTTCTATGCCTTGATGCCTAAGTCTATTTCTGACATTCCAATAAAACATAGTATTAATACTTTCATAATATCAGTGGGTATTAGTGATTGTTTTACTATCTGGTGGTATCCATTTGAAAAGTGCCCAATGATGATAAAATGCTACAATATATGTAAATCAGTGACAAATTCCTAAGAGTCTGCATATAGCTGCATTTAGAGGTTGCATGATGCATTTTTGAAAGAACAACATAAGGATTTGAGCTCAAACTCCTTTCTATTTTTAAATTCATCTAAAATCCAAGCTATTTACATAACCATGCTTCCCGAAATCTCTAATCTATCAGGAACAAAATAAATCTCACCTTTTAAAATGTGATTAACTTGGTACTCATGTGTTTACTCTTAAACACACTCCCATTTCTTCACTTCTTCTAATCCATTCTTTCTTATTCTACCCGTTCCATGCAAGTGATATGTTCTTTCAAACTAAGGGATTTATTTATTTTCCTTCGATTTCATTCTTGAGGGGGCATGATCACACTATCATCAAATAATTTTTTTTCTCGAAACAGCATCAAAAATGACTTCCTTATCAAACAAACTAGGGGCATAACAATTTCCTTAACTAAAGTCAGAACTATTGTATAGAAATCTTTGGTTGTCATAAGCTCCATATCTTTTGTTTCCTCATTTTAAAAGATTCTTACTAAGCTCCTGACAGCTTCATACTAAATTTTTGGACAACAACCAAGTTCAGAATCAGTATTATCAATCTTTGGATGACAACCAAGTTCAGAATTGGTATCTTTAAAAATCTTTTATTGATCTTTGGACGACAACCAAGTTCAAAATCAATTCTATCAGTTTAGTTTGATCAAGTGCAAGACTGATCTCATCAACATTTCATTCGACAACCAAGAATGGAATTCTCAACCTTTCTGAAGTCAAAATCAAAAACTTTCTTTGAATCAATGCGCTACTCGCACATCAATTCAAAGAGGGGAAAATGTAACCACCTGAATTTGGTCTTCTTTGACTATAGACCCTATTTTCCCTAAGTGTGATCATACCCCCAATTATGTCCAAACAACCCTGTTACTGCTTGGCATAATTCCTTTGAATCAGATTTAATCTCCTAAGTGATCTAATCACTAATTTACATTAATCACTTTAGCCAATCAAATCAATTCAATTCAATCAATTCAAAATCATACCTGGCTAAGGTAATTAATTTAAATGGAATTAAATGAAATCCTATTTATACCTCATCACTTGCAAAATCAATCCCCTAGCCTAAATTAATTCAATTTGGCTATAGTCCTAATTAATTGTTACAAAGCAATCAAAATCTTGGATGATTAATTAAATCTCTATTATTGAGTGAATATGTTATTACAATAATTCATTTCATTAATATTTCATCAAACCTAACCAATCTCAACTACCCAACCATGAGTTCAAACTCATCCCAACCCCTTTTCTCATGCTAATTCTTCTTAAGTAGCTAATTGACCCTAATTAGCTAATCCCCCCTCCAATCATTCTCTCTCCTATCTTCTCTATCTTCTTGATCACATGCCTTAACCCCTAATCCTAATCCTAAGCTACCCTTAATGTTGTCACATTCCATTAAGGAATGATTAACAACCCCACCCACTTAAGAAAGTCAAGGAATCTCAAGATTCCTTTCCTCAAGTCCACCTTGTCAGGCTTGACTCTAAACCCTCACCCATGATTCTTAAACCCTCACCCATACCTCATTAATGCTTTCATAAATGAAGCATTAATGGCTCTTACATATTCCTTCCACACATACCTCATTAATGAGTCTTACACCCTCATTAATGGCAGCCCTTCTAGAGTCTTCTCCCCTTCCTCCATTTCTCCTATAAATAGGATGAATTTTGAGCTCAAATGACCCTTGATTTTATGAAATATATTGTTATAATGCTCCTAATTTTGAAGAGTTGATAGCATCCTTATGCTGCCCATATTTGGAGAATTGAAGAAGCAATCTCATATTGCTCATACTTAGGACTCTCATAGTGATTTCTAGCTTAAATCTTAGTTATGTTATTGTAATCTCCATTTCTTGATCTAGCATGTATGTTTTTGAATCATTTAGATTACTTTTCATTTGAATCTTCCATTCTTAGGTTGTATTTGTCACTGGAATATGCATAATCTGAGGGCTATTATGTCATTTTTCATACTCCTCCTAGATAGGAAG
>MU227378.1:2253079-2294118 GCA_018584345.1 Thuja plicata | reverse complement strand
ATTGATAGATAAGGAATGATAGAAAGGAAATTTTTTCTTTTTTGATAGATATGATTTGATAGAAAGGATGAGTGTCCCAAGTCGCTGCCCCTGTTTCCAATATTTTTCATCATTGCATCTTTTTTTTATTTTTCCAAAATTTTGTAGAGCGTCGAATGATCTAGATCACATACCACCTAGATACCACCATGACCTCTTGATAGCGGAAGGAGTAGAGAGATTGAATAGAAAGAGAACTTAGTGCACCCAAATATTGACCATCTGGGTTCAACTATGTTCCCTGTTTGAAAAGAAAGAGAGCCAAAAGCACCCAGATATTGACCATCTGGATACCGCTTGTCCTCTGAATTAATCTAAAACAAAGAAACCAAGATAGAAATCCTATGCACCTAGAGTCCATCTAGATAACACTATGAGCTCTTGATTTCCAAGAGGGAGAGCCAAGAAAATAAGATAGAACTCCTACACCCCTAGAGTCCATCTGGATAGCATCGTGAGCTCTTTTTTACAACATAAAAAGGGAAAGACCATAGAAATCAAGATAGAACTCCAAAAAACTTAGAGTCCATCTGAATAGCACTGCAAGCTCTTGATTCTATAAAACCAAAAAAGCAACATAAAAGAGAAGGAATGTCCAATTCTTTCCCAGGGTTAAGCTCAGATCGTGAAACTACGTGGCTGCTAGATAAGTGACAACACCTACCGCATTTATCCTAAATCATCATGGCCCTGAAATCAAAGTGAACATTCAACAAACAACAATCAAAGAAAATAAGTCATGATCTATCATAGATACTCTCCTCACATGGTGGATCCTGGAGTAGCGTAAGAACATAACCATGAAATATAGACTGACATCTGACCGACTTGACTAACCTATTCAACATTTTTTGGATGGTTCCTCGATGCAGTTGGATTCTCTTGATTGGCTCGACTCTTTGGATAGGTTTGATTGGCTTGATTGTTTGAATGTTTCTGGTTTTAGTAATAGATTACTCATATAAGACTGACCTGTCTGGTTTGAGCATATCCATCCCTATGTAAGATGATTGATATGATTTGATTGATTGATTGTGATTGTGTTGGAAACTGATCAAGCTATGTCAGATGGGACCCATGCGTGTTCGCAAAGCTCATGATTGTGACAATTGATAGATTGGCTTGGTTGCCAGTTGCTTGCTGATTGATTTGATAGATGGATAAAGCTGTGTCAGATGAGCCCAATGCTGATTCACAAAGCTCATGATTGTGACATTGATTGACTAGGCATGATTTCCCTTTGCTCTCTTGATAGCCAAGTTGGTTTTATTGCTTTGGATTTTGCAATTTTTTGAATGTTTTTGATGAAGATTAATTTTCTCAAAACATTTTGATATTTTTTTGGACTTTTGATGAGTTTTATGATTTTTTTGGATTTTTTTAGATATTTAGAATCGCCCCCTAGTCTGGTGGACTAGTATTAACCATGGGTAAGTGCTTGGTGCTTAGAGGGCAGTGTGCTTCTGGGTATAGCTTGGGTAGTTAGTCTTGCATTTGTAGTGTGCTCGAGCTTTTGATCTTGGACTTCATTGATGGTGAAGCTAGATTTGAACACTTGGCACCTGTTTGCTAGGTTTTCACCAAGGTACCTACTCAATAGTGCATATTTTCTAGGTTTTCACTAAGAGAGCAATTTTTTTTCTCTTTAATTTTTTCCTTTTTTGATTTTTTTGGTATTTTCTGGATATGTAGATAGGTGTCTTAACCATAGAGTTTTCAAGGGTAAAAGCTCTTGAGGTTCATGATGTTGATGTATCTGGGGAGCTGATCTCCTTCTAGTGTCACCAGAATGAATGCCCCACTCTAGGTAGAGCTGACAATGACAAATGGTCCTAGCCAGTTAGGCTCAAACTTTCCAGGTTTGACTTACTCTGCTTGGTTCTTTTGATTTTCCATGAAGAAAAGGTCTTCTACCTTAAATTTTTATGGCTTCACCTTCTTGTGATAGTTTCTTCTAAGGCGATTTTGATAGCCTTATAAGTGGTCAAAGGCATGTTGTCTTCTTTCATCTAGTAACTGTAGTTCATTGAGCCTTTCTACTCTGTAGTCCTCATCTGTAATCAAGTTCTTCAAAGATATCCTTAGGGATGGGATTTCCACTTTGAGGGGTAATATCGCCTTTGACCTATAGACTAGGTAGAAAGGAGTGGCTCTTGTAGGTGTTCTCACACTAGTTTTGTATGCCCATAATGAGGGACTAAGCTATAAATGCTAGTCTTGCCCTGATTCATTCACTATTTTCTTCAAGATTTTCAAGATTGTCTTGTTTGTAGCTTCAGCTTGGCTATTCCCTTGAGGATAATAAAATGAGGAGAACCATTGCTTGATATGGAATTGTTCGCATAACTCTTCAACATCCTTGTTTTGGAAAGGTGTACCATGATCTGTCAGGATAGTTTGAGGGATCCCGTATTGACAAATAATGTGGTTAAGTATGAACATTGCTATTTTCTTTCTAGTTATGTAAGTGAGAGGAATTGCTTTCACCCACTTGGTGAAGTACTCTATTGCTGCTATGATGTATTTGTATCCATTTGCTAAAGAAGGTGTAATTTTGCCCACTATGTCAAATCCCCACATGGAAAATGGCAATGGTGATGTGATAGGATTTAGTTCCTGGGCTGGTGCATGGATGAGGTCTCCATGAATCTGACACTATCTACACCTTTGTACATGTTTGTGTGCATCTGTCTCTATTCTGGGCCAATAGTATCCCATGTGGATGATCTTCTTAGCTAAGTTGTTGCCACCTCCATGGGTTCCAAAAATTCCTTCATGTACCTTGTATAAAGCTTTCTGGGATTTCATGGAAGTGAGACATCGTAGTAGCGTTCCATCTAGACTTCATCTATATAAAGTAGTTGAGAGGATGGTATACCTAGAGGCTTTGCGGATGAGGGACTTTCTCTGGTTCCTAGACAAGTTGGGAGGTAAGACACTATTTTGGAGATAGTTATAGACATGTTGGTACCATGGTGATTCAGGACCAACAAGGATGCATGTTGATTCTATGATAGATGCTTGGTGTGATGGCACCAAGAGTTGCTCTACTAGAAACTAAAATCTTGTTTCATTGTTTGGCTTATTAATCAGTGATGCTATGGTAGCCATCGCATCTGCAGATTCGTTCTATTCTTGTGGGACTTGATCGAAGAAGATGTAATGTAACTTGGTGCGTAGTGTTTCCATCTGTGCTCTGTATGGTATGAGCTTCTCATCTTTGGTCATATAATCATTCTTGACTTGACTAATGATCAACTGCGAGTCTCTAAAGACCTTTAGGTTCTTGATTCTCCATTGAATTGCTATCTTTATACTGATGACCAGTGCTTCATATTCTGCTATGTTGTTAGTGCTTGGGAAGTTGAGTCTGAAAGACTTTGGAATTGTATCATGATCTAGAGTGATAAGCACTAGCCCTAACCCCACACCATGGTTCGTGCATGACCCATCAAAATATAGTTGTCATACCTCGATCGCTATTTGTAGTGTCATAATAGATTCATCAGGAAAGTCAGAAATAATAGGTTGATGGTCCTGAATGGGTGCCTCTGCTATTTGATCTATGATCACTTGCCCTTTGATGGCCTTTTTGTCTGCGTACTCAATGTAAAACTCACTTAAGATCATTACCCACTTTGCAAGTTGTCCAATGAGAATTTCTTTGCTTAGGAGGTACTTTAAAGGATCAATATGTGCGATCAAATTTTTTTGGTGACTCAACATATAATGTCTTAGCTTCTGGGAAGCAAAGACAACTGCAAGGCATGACTTTTCAATTGGTGTATAGTTGAGCTCATATCCTACCAATGTTGTTCTTAGATAGTAGATGGCCCTTTCTTTACTTGCGTCATCATGTTGTGCCAAGAGTACACCTAATGCTGAATCTATTTCTGAGATATACAAAAGAAATGGTCTACCTTGGATTGGTGGCACCAATATAGGAGACTTGAGGAGGTAGTCCTTGAATTTTTGGAATGCTTGTTCGCATTGCTCTATCCATATGAATTTGATGTCTTTGTGCAGTAGATGTTGGAATGGGTGGCACTTGTCTGCTAGCTAAGCTATGAAGTGCCTAATTGATTGGAGCCTTCCTTGTAACCCTCTTAGTTGTCTCAGGTTCAATGGTGGAGGCATGTCCAATATTGCTTTGACTTTCTCTGGGTATACTTTGGTGCTTCTATGTGACACTATGAACCCCAATAGATTTCTTCCTATGACACCGAATGCACATTTCTTTGGGTTTGAAAGGACTTTGTATTGCTGCATTCTGTCAAAGATTGGTCCCAATACTTGTAGATGATCTTTGTGAAGCATTGACTTGGCTATTATGTCATCCACAGAGTCTTCCACTGTTTTGTGGATGAGATCATGAAATATTGTTGTCATAGCCCTTTGATATGTTGCACCCACATTTTTGAGACCAAATGGCATGATGTTCCAACAGTAAGTGCCTCAAGGACATGTGAAAGTTGTTTTATGTTGATCCTTGGGTGCGATCCTTATCTGATTATACCCTGAAAAACCAGTCATGAGTGATAGCATTTGATGTCTAGTGGTTAGATCTACTATCATATCAATGTTGGGTAAGGGAAAGTCATCTTTGTGACAAGCTATGTTGAGATCTCTGAAGTCTGTGCAAATTTGTATCTAACCACTGTGCTTTGTAACTAGTACCAAGTTAGATATCTAGTTTGCGTATGGTATAGGTCTTATGAAATTAGCATCTAGGAGCTTCTTCAATTCTGCTTTGACTAGCAATGCAACATGGGGATGCATCTTTCTCATCTTCTATTTGATAGGTTTGGTGTTGGGTAGCAATGGGAGATGGTGTAGTACTAGCTCTGGATCTAACCTTAGCATATCTGAGTAGGACCATGCAAAATTAATCATCCTTGTTTTAAAGAAGCTGATAAAATGTTCTCTCTCCTCAGGGGTGAGCAATTTTTCCAAGTATATGTTCTTTGGGTTCTTGTCATCTCCCAAATTGACTTCCTCTATTTCTTCTGCTAGTAATGTCAATTTCTCCTCTATCAAGGGGAGGAGTTCCTTCTTTCCATCTTCTAGCGCCCCAGTGAGGTTTTCACTAGAAGATACATCTTGTTTTAGCTTTTTATCATTCTTTTTCTCTTTTTTCTTTTGTGGAATAGAAAGAGGAGTTGCCTCCCCAAAATATGCCACTCTGTCAAAGTCAATGGAGAAGCCTTCCTCGTGGTCTCCTAATGGAATGCCTTCCCTAAGTCCCATGAAATCAGCAATAGCTTCATCATTCTCAAAGATATCTAAATCAGGGGGTCCTTATTGATCCCACTCTATTAGCTCTGGGTGTACAAGATAGATACATTCATGTTTGTTTGACTCTAGTTTACTGAAAGGGACTACATATATGGTTCCCAAAAAACTAGACTGTGATGTGGATGCACCACTTGAGGTTTGATAAATGACATGCTTATCTATGCAGGGTTGTTCGGTAATGGTCAGTTGGTTAAATAATTCTTCTAGGTTCATGATAGTGTCTGACCGAGGGGAATAATCTGGGATCAAAGGTTCAGAGTCATGAAAGGATCTCCACTCATACTCATGGGAGTCAGTCTCAATAGAACGTTCATCAGATGTCTCACTTCCTTCATTATCATCAATTGCTATGTGGAGGTCTATTCGGGTTTGTGTGGTTCCCTCTTTGGCGGGCAACAATTGTGCTAATATGTTGCTTATCAAGACATGTTCTGTGTTGTGCCCCTGGTGCATCTCTGCTATTTGTTCTTGATCGACTTGGATGTCTTGGATCACCAGACGTGTTCCTAGTTGCCCATAGCACAACCCTCTTTTGTTTCTCTAGGTTGGTGGGAGAGAAATTCCATTAAGCCTTGTTGCCTTTCCCCCAGACCAGTTGTACCATCGTACCCAAATATTTGTAACATTGTGTAACCATTACCATAGTTTGACAGGGGTAGGGGTGGTCAGATTGTCTCTAGTGAGTCTTGGTATAACCAGGTACTGATGTCTTATTCAAATGGATTTTCTTCTGCTATGTCTCCCCATCTGACAAAGGTTGTGGGCGAACATTTGAATAGAACAGGCTAGAGATTTTTTGTTATAATAATAGGTTGTGGCATGCCATAATTTCTCAGGCTCTAAGGCATTTGCATGATGGTAAAAGCCTCTTCATATATGTATTCACCACATCCCTTGTTAGTAGTGGATATCTTTCCCACTTTCCATGTGATATCTTTAAGATTTGAATCTGAAGAGGAGGGAATACTTGTGTCCTGGTTAATGACTATCTTTCCTACTGTTTGTGTGACATCCTTGGTATTTAAATCTGAAGAGGATGGGATTCTTGCATCTTGGTTTGATGGTACCTGGTTATCAGTGCTGATTTGGACCGCATTATAGTATTGGAAAGGATTGGGATCTCCCTCTATGATGATTTCCTCTCCCTGGTGTGGGAACTTGATGCATTGATGGTATGTTAAAGGTACAGCTTACATTTCATGTATCCAGGGTCTCCCTAGTAGAATGTTGTATTTCAACTCAAGGTCTAGGATCTGGAAGGGAGTGTTTTTGACCACTGGACCGATACAGACAGGTAGAATGATAATACATTTAGAGGACCTTTCCTCTTCATCATAAGCTCTAATATTTATCCTCCTTGTGACATCAATGCTTGATTATGATTAGCCCAGTTGCTTGATTAACTTTAGAGTATAGATGTTTAACCCAGCTCCACCATCAACAAGGACCCTATAGATGGAACTTTTGTGGACCTAGACAAGTAAGTGCAAAGGATCATTATGCAAGGGTTTATGCGGTGGCACATTATGGTCTATGAATGTGGCATGTTTGTTAGCAGCTATATGGTTGACCATCATTTGGAAAATCTCAGGTGTTATGTCCCTTGGGATAGTTGCATTCTGAAGGGCTTGGTTGAGTGCCAATTTATGCTATGGAGCTATGCGCAATAGGTCAAACATAAAGATCTAGACAGGTGTGCGCTTTAGTTGATCCACTATGCTTGGCTGTGGATCTGAGTTTTCTTTAGGATTGGTAGATACAGTAGGTGAGGGTGGTACTCCTTGCAAGATGACTCTGGTGTGACATGTTGTTACAACACTTTTGTTACCTTGGTCTTTAATAGTGATTGTAGCCACATGGATATCTAAAGGATTGAGGCAATTGATAATATTATCACTGTTGGCATACATATAGTTAACTTGTTTTTCTTGTCCACCAGACCCAGAGGCTTTTCCCTTGTTGTGATCATGGAAGGTATCATTGAAGATAGTGTGATTAGTTATGCATTTCGTTTGGGTATTTGTCACATTGATGACCCCTATGTCAATAAGATCTTGGATAGCGTGTTTCAATCAGTAACAGTTAGACATTTTGTGCCCTTTCACTCGATGAAACTCACAAAAATCCTTGTCATTATACCACCTTGGTTTGTTCACATCCTATTTGAAGTCCCTGATTTCAGGGAGAGTGATAGTGTTTGATTGTATCAACTTGCGTAAAGCTGATTCTATCGGCTCTCCTAATGGTGTGAAATCTCATTCCTAGAATTGAAACCGTGGTCTGCGTTGATTTTGTTGTTGACTATTTGACACAGTGCCGCTTGTATAGGGGGAGGTTGGTTTTGGGTGTATGCTTGTTGAGTGGGCCCTGTGGGTTTTTGGTTGGCTACAGGTGCACCTTGTATTAACACCTTGGGTTGTGCATAGTTGACTGTCTTCACATCAATGACACCATCGCTAGTGACATTTTTTTTTGTTCCACCACTTAGCTTTGTCCGTTGCATTTTTGTTTGTATTTGTTTGTGTTGGATCTGCAAGGATTCCTCATTTGACTAAGTTCTGCTCACAACGAACTCCTCATTCGATGCATTGTGTGAAGTTTAGAGCTAACTGTAACTCTTTTGTGAATGACATGTCTGGAATTAGATTGTCAACAAACATGACTATTAGGTCTTGTTCAGGAACATCATATGTTATGTGATTTTTTTGTATTCCTCCATCTCTATAGGAACTTCACAAAAGACTCTCCATCTTTTTGTTTGATATTGCAAAGGTCCTTGATGCTGACCTTGCGCTCGATGTTATGATGGAAGTGAGCTATGAAATTTTCAGCCAGTTCACCACAAGACTGAATGCCATGAGGTAAATGCGATAACCATTCCATTGCTGGTCTGGCCAAGGTTTGTGGGAAAATTTGCATTAAATATGTTTCATCATGGGCAACTTCGACGCAACTAGCAAAAAACTCTCAGATATGTTCAATAGGGTTGGTATTGCCCCTATATTTTTTAAATTTAGGTACCGAGAAGTGATTTGGGAATGGAGACATGTGGAGAGAATGGTCAAAGGGGTATGGGTATAAATCCTCTATAGTGTAGGATTTAGTTTGCCCCTAATTTTGCATACCCATCATTTGGGTTTGAAGGGTTTGCACTTGTTGCATTAAAATGTCTGTTTGATATTGAGGTTGATGTGTGAGGACATTCCTCTGTGCTATAGTGGGTATGAGGTTGCGCCTTTGTGTCTCTTGAGTAGGAACATAGGATTTCATCATGGGGACTTGTTATTGGTTTTCCACCGAGTGATTTGGAAATGGGGGCACATGAGTAACCCATTGTGGGTTTTGATGCGTTTTCTGTTGTGTTTGAAATTGGGGTTGATATTACTGCTACTGAGGTTGGGTTTGAAGCTGGGGTTACTGTTGCTGAGTTTGGAATTGAGGCAACTGAAGCTGGGATTGCTGCTACAGGGGTTGGATTTGAGGCAACTGAAGCTGGGGTTGTTGTTGCAAGGGTTGGAATTGAGGCAACTAAAGCTGGGTTTGATGTTGCAGGGGTTGTATTTGAGGCAACTGAAGCTGGGGTTTCTGTTGCGAGGGTTGGATTGATGTCAGAATGGGCAAAGGTGTAGCCTTGGGTGGGTATTGATTGTAAGTTGTACCTACAGAGATGGATCCCTGTGGGCATGAAGTATTGATCCCAAGACTAGTATGAGTTGACTGCAGTAGCGACATAGTTTTAGAATAGTTGATATTTGGTGTAGCTTGAGAGCTTGATTGTCCCAGCCATGTGACTGAAGGTGGGAGAATACTAGTAACCACAGGTGCACTCAGTTGCGAGCCTGTCATGTTTTGAGTGGAAGATGTGCTGGCCTAGTTTGTTTCATTTATTTGACTGGGTATTGTCTATGTTAATGTGGGTAATACCAATGGTGGGAATATTTGAGAGACAAAAGATAGTATCTAAGGAGGCTGAGTAGTGTTTTTACCTGCGAGAGGGTTTTCAGGCCATATGGTTGATACACTGAATTCAGCGGGGAGCTTGACTCCTTCTTTATCACCATGGCTAAGAAGCATTTGGGATTCCTCTCTACAACAGTGTCAACTACTTGTGTAGAATAAGCATCTTTCTCTATATCCTCTAGTTCCTCTTCTGTGACATTTTGTAAAAGAGCTGCCCCACAAGGTTGTTCAAGGAATAGAGTAGAACTGGTATTTCTGAAAGGATCGTTCTCTTGCTCTGTTTCCCAAATGTGGAATTGGTTGATATATGACTCATCAGGTTGTGTTCTAGCCTTAGACCTTGTTTAAGGCCCTCCATGAGGTGCTTGATACATAGTGTGGTCCAGGTTTTGTAACTAAAACAAGTGATATAAAACAAACAAAGAAGAATATCCTGTTTAAAAAAGTCCAAGTCATGTTCAGGACAAGGGTAATTCTAGGGACAGATTTTGATATAGCTTGATCTCAAAGTGGTGATGATGTAAAAAGATAAGATTTTATAACATTTTCCTTGGACAAAGTCACTTTGATAAGGATGATGATGTTTGATATGATGAGATCAAGGTATTTCAAGTCTCAGCTTTTGAACTAACAATGTTTTTTACAATAATCATGCTTTATAGAGAAGGGGTGATCTTTAATGTTTAGAGATTCACACAATGTTCTTCGTGTTTTCTTGGGATAGACACTAGTTTTGGATACCAAATGAAGAGTTCTCTCAAGGTTTTTTTTAGGTTAAAAATAGGTGTAATGTATCTCTGGTCAATTGTGGTACAACTCCACCGATTGCGGCAAAGTAAATGGTCGATTGCGGTAGTTTATCACCGATTGCGGTAATAAACAATATGATTACAGAAATAAACAAGTTAACTGTGGTAAACTTCCTTCAATTGCAACACAATGTGGGCAATTGTGGTAAATAGGAAACAGTCTCAAAAAGATTAAGAGATGGGTATCACTGCTTAACCATTTTGTTATTTTTGGAACAATGCTTCTGATTTGCAAGATAGTTGACGTTGACAACCCTAGACTTTAACACATTTGAATCATTTTGATAGTTTGGATGTTTTGTTTTGCATTTTCAGAAATTGATCAAAGAAACAAGCACAATAGACACTGTGTTTTGAAGAATGAAGACTAACACTGTGTATGTTCTACAACTTTTTCAATTTGCAAGGTTATCACAAGGTCTCAACAATGAACAGTCAGATTTAATCTAGGTCAATGGATTCAAAATAAAATGTTATAGGCCCAATGCTTGAATATCTGTTAGATCACACAACAATTGTCACACTACTAGGACACGAAGGTCCACGACGTAGTGCCCATGTTTTTGTCATTTCTAGGCATTGTTTCCGTGAAGTGAAGATCTCTTTCACTACACAAATACCGTGGGACACATATGTTGGGGATCTTGGGGGATAATTCTGCAACCCCTTGCACTATAATAAGGTACCTGTTCGGAGGTAAAATAGGTTGGCCTCTAATTAATCAAGGTTGTAGTAAGGGTCCGTAGTGTCTCTCCAATCAGTTTGTATGCGTGCGACTCACTTAAGATCCTAGTTGATCATGCTATCTCTTTTAGAATATTCACCCGATCCAGACTATCACCAACACACCTCGCCCAAGCTTGGCATGATAAGATGGAACTTTGGTTCGCGCCTTGTTTATATACCGATCAGAAGGATTACCGGTTTAAGGTCATTCTCCGAGGAAGAAGTGCATTCCTTGGATAGGCCTTTCTAAAAAGTACAAAGGTTTCTAATCTATCAATTTGTGCAAGTGCACCCAAAACTCAAGACACAAGGTAAATTGATTAAGCTCCAAAAGTTTGAAATGTGAACTAAGCTACACCACCATACAAGCACAAGTGTTCAATTTTAAGCCCAAAAGTAGGTGTTGATTGCTTGTTCAATTTTAATGCACCAAATTGAGAAATTATTTGCCATGTTCAATTTTAGTCCCCACATCAATTTTAAGCCCAATTTTGAAATGTGAGATGTAAGATGTGTGACAAACACTATTCTTTTTAGACCCAAATCGACAAGTGAATGAATTTTAAGTTGTATTGTTATCTTGCCTCCTCAATTTGTACCTGTCAAAGAAAGTGTTTAGTATCTTCAAAAATGAAAGCTTTCAATCCAAAATAGAAAAATATCTGAAAACTCCGGGATTGTTGAGATTGCTGAAATTAATGGTGACTTTATACTTACCTTTGAATCTCTTAATTGAATCAATGTACCTTGTGTTTGCTTTTCTTTGATTATTAGCTATGATTGTGAGAATAGCCCTTTGTTGTGATCAATAGTTGATGGTTCTCCTTCTAGCAGCTCTTAATGCTCTAGCACATGGTATGCGTCTGATTATCCTCTTGGCCATTAGTCATTTTCTCAATCCCAAGAAATCAAGAAAGAACACACAAAAAGAAAACTTTTCGAAAGATCTTTCTTTTTCTGAAAATATTTCTAAGAAAAAATAAAATAACAGAGAATAAATTCCCTATATAATTTCAAGACCTTTCCAAAAATGTAACTTTTTTTATAAGAAATGCTGATTTGTGTCCTAAATTAATTTTTTATGAAATATCACAAAAAAATAATAAAAAATCATAGCAAATTCAGAAAAATATAAATTTTGGACTATAGCTTTCTGATGTCAAAGGGTACCTACAAAAAACATTTTAGATCATAATTCCTTAATTTGTGCCCTAGGGACCAATTTTATCATAAAATACCAGTTTGAAAATATCTATATTTTTGCAAAATAATTTGACAAAAATTAAAATCACAGAGAATAGACCCCCTCTATAATTTCAATACCTTTCCAAAAATGTAACTTTTTTGATAAGAAATGCTGATTTGTGTCCAAAATAGAATTTTTATGAAATATAATAAAAAAATTATGAAAAATCATAAAAAATTTAGAAAAATCTAGATTTTGGATTGTAGCTTTATTATGTCAAAGGGTACCTGTAAAAATAATTTTAGATTATAATTCCTTAATTTGTGCCCTAGGGATCCATTTTATCATAAAAGACCAGTTTGAAAAGATCTGTTATTTTTGCAAAATAATTTTATAGAAATTAAAATCACAAAGAATAAACCCCCTCTATAATTTCAATAGATTTCCAAAAATGTAATTTTCTTGAAAAGAAACTCTGATTTATGCCCAAAAATGATTTTTTATGAAATATCACAGAAAAATTATTAAAAAAAATAAAAAAACTCATAAAAATCTGAATTTTTGTTTGGGGCCTCCTTAGATCAGTGTCAACTTGTAAAAAAAATTTCATAAAATAATTTCACGCGGTTTGAAAGATATGACCAAATTTCACGCGGGCTGTAAGTTCACGTCGGGTTCACCAAAATGTACGCCTCTTCTTCGCGATTCATGGTTCCCAAGCTTTCCAAAGGCAAGGGTTAGTAGAAAAGGTTTTACAAATGATATAAATCCAATACACAAATACTACTAAAATGAATAACTCGAATCAAAACCAATAAAATATACAAGCAAAGAAAGGAAAACAAATGAATGCAAACCCCGAAGCGCTTGATGCTTCTATTGTTTCTCTTTACTCCTTCCGAAATGCTGTTCTTGATGCTCAGCATTGGGGTGGGCAGCGTCTATGACTTGAGAAGCGTTGATAATTTTCTAATTGAAATGTGTGTGTGATCGCAAGATGGCTTGAATTCTAGAACCAAACTGACATAGTAATGACGCACGAGAGCTTGAAATCCTAGATCCTTCAAATGGTTATGAAGGGTTTATTATATAGGAATTGGGGATGAAATGAACGATTGAGCTCAATCCCATAGATAGGGAGATGAACGATTGAGATCAAAGGGAACTGGAGAAGCCTTCAGTAAACTCCACCTCTTCAATTTTTAAATAGGAGATAGAGTTTGGTTGACTGAAGAGCTAATTGTGAGTTACCTTTTTGAACTGAAGAGGTAGGTGAAGTTACCCGTGTGGACTGGAGAGGTGGGTGAAGTTACCCATGTGGACTGGAGAGATGGGTGGAGTAACCCATGTGATCTGATTGGAGTTATCTCTTTGAAGATAAATGAATATTTAATTCATTTATTTAATTAAAGTTTTCAACATGTGAGATAATTGAATTCTTTTTTATTTGGAATTGCTTTATTGAATGAAATTAAATTAATTTAATTGAAATTAATTTAATTGGAAGAATTTAATTAGTAAGTTTAAATATTTGAATTTAAACTATAGGAAATTGAATTTAATTAATTAAATAATGGTAATTAATCAATTAAAGTTAATTAATTAAATAAAATTAATTATTTAATTAATTTTGGGAATTTGATTAGATGATTTGGGGAATGAATTTAGAGGAAAATAAATGATTAATTAATGATTAAAAAACCATTAATTAATAGATGAAAATTAGTGTTTTTAATGTAAAGTCGCAAGCCTGTCCATTTTCGGGTGTCTACATGTATGCATAGAGACATCATTGTAAATATCAGAAGATTGGAGACTGTTGATCCAGAATTTTGTAACCCAGAAAGGTAACAAATCTTATGAAAAGCTCAAATGGTGTGGGATTAGATTGCTACCATTGAACGGATTTCAAGATTGAGAATATAACTCTTAATGAATAGGGGGATTTAGAAAGGGAAAAGAATGCTGAATTAAAAATAAACTAAGGAGATGAACCATAAGTTTTTATTAAATAACTCAAAATTTCTTTTTCAATAAACTAGACTCAATCACATAGATAAAAATGTAATAATTATCTCACAATTGAGTATAATGTGTCACAATCCTTTCATTGTCAAAATGAGAACAAAATAACTAGATCCATGATATAGATTATAACATTCATAGGATTTCATGGGTACATTCACATAAGCCACCAAGACAATGCATACACTCATTAACATTCCTATTTATCCATCTATCCTTACTATCACCATAGACATGGCACAGTTCCATATATTTAACTATCGTTAACTAGAAGAGTATGTAACATGATCAAAATCAAAGAAATCTCCATAGAATGGATTACAAGAGTCCAACAAAGATAACTAGTACTAAGATAAAATAGAATTCCATTATATTCATAATCAGTTAAAAATTAAAAGGATCTACAAAGCACATTCGACATTCCAAAATGACACAAACTTTTATGAAAATAAAGTTTGAGAAAATATCTTTAATAAATATTGAAAACAAAGTATTAGTTTATATATGATCAAACTCATAGAACATAAATGATTCCCCCTTTTGTAAAAAAATATCTAACAAAAAAAATTCTCAGTATCTTAACGTGCACTCCAAAAGAATGCCCAAAGAGTCATAATGATGGTTCAAATAATAGGAATTACCAGTGTCAGGCACAATGACATTGAAAAAAATAGATGCGACATACATGTGTACCAGCACCAATCAATCACCTTTATACTATGATTTCCATTGATAAAATGATGATGACCTTCATCTTGAAATTTTCACTGGATACATATCGCAATGATGAGCCTCCTCATGAGAAATCCTTTCTCTTTATCCTCACAACATCCATGGGAAATAAATGTGTCTTAGGAAGGAAAAGGACCCATAGAAAATTTTAAAAAATGGTTCCATTATTGTTATATTAGGATCTCCTATCCAAATTCAAAACACAACAAAATAAATCCCGTTGTATGATGATTTACACTTGTAGTATATTGGGTGACATGTATAGGATATTCATAATTGGTGAATCCTGGGAGATCTGCCTATAATATTCAAACCCAAATCTTTGGTACCTGCAAAATAAGGAGGGGGAGAGAAAAATGAGATATGAGCATTAGAAAAGTGGATTGCAAAGGAGCCCACTCTTCATCAGATGGAAAAATATGTAACTAGAAGTCACAGAAGGTAATGCAGAGAGCAATCTTTTCTCAAAATGAGAAACCAACAAGACTAGTTTCTTCTGTATCCAAATTTAAAATGAAGATAATCCACAGGATCCAAAGTCAATTTGAGTTGGGTGGCTTTTGGGTTTGGGCCCAACATTGTTTCATAAAATATTTCTGTGTTTTTGTTCAATTGCCTATTTTATTTTTTCTTCTTCTAACAAGAATCCATCTAGAATACAAGTGGAGGGAACACCAACCTGTATTAAAGAATTGATCTCCACATTCTTCTTCAAAATCTATGAATCTAGCTTTTTGAGGCATTCCCTAGTATGGGAAATGGCCTCCCCACATTTGATGAATGCCCCAACTATTATTGTAACTAGTCTCCTGTCACTGTTCCTGAGAGATGACAAAGTGTTATATCATTTGACACATAAAACTTATCAATTAGGTTCTTTGCTTCTAAAATGTTAGAAGCGAATTTCCACTGGTTTTCCTCCAAGGAAACCTTGAATTTGATGATTAATTCCACGACATTGACAATGAACCTTAACCTTGACTTTGATGCTTAATTCTACAACATCTAAAATGAACCAATGAAACACAACTCGTCAAGGTAGGAACTATGATACATGCATGCAATTGTTGGATCTGATTGTCCCTCTCTTTTATAGCTTCTCTATGTTGATTCATCTACACTCATGCATTTGAAATTTCCTTTTGGTTTTCAGTCAACTCTTTATCCATTTCCTACAAGGCAATTGCTGCTCTCTAACTATTTAATCTTTCTAGTTCTAATAAACTGTTACTACTCTGAAATTCAACTTGGAATGGAATGTGCTCTTGTGGTCGTGTAATTATTGTGGTTTGTGCTTGCAATTATATGATCAAAACTAAATATCTTTTGGGCTTATCCAACTCCTATTATTTCTCCTGTGGATCCTTATTTAATTATTATTGTTCTTTTCTCTCTTCTTTCATCTGGTTCTAAATCTCAGATAGATGTCTGGAAAATTATTCCTTTTCTTGATCTTGTTTTTGTTCTCTTCTTCATACCTACAGTAGCATCTTTCAGAGACTTCTTGAAATGTGCCAATTATTTCTCCCTGATATATACTCTCTTATTTAAATCACTCTTCTCTTTATTTGATGCTATTATGAGTCCATCCATATTGTCACATACCTCAACCATCTTAGCCCTTTCCTGTTGCATCTCTTCAAAGTTATTTTCCTCACTTCTTTCTGAAGTTTGGCACAGTCCAATTCAAAATATTTTATTTGAGATTTATACCTATCTACTATATTTTTGGCATTTTTCAAGTCCTTGTCTTTCTTTTCCAATTTTTGTGTTAGCTTCAGGTAATCTTTAGATATCACCCTCTAATATTCTTCCATTAATTCAAATTTTCCTTGAGGTCGAGCTAGTTTGAGGTCAACACCCACTTCATAGGTGTCATATTCTTCTGGGAGGATCTATCTCTACATCTTTCCTTGCACTTTTGGGACTCTAGATAGGAGGGTGAACTATTTTTTTTCTCTTCATACAAGGAGATAAGGGTTGTTATAGATGGTTTGTTTCCATCCATGTTTTTCATTTTCTAAAAAATGGCCAATATGGCCAATTTTGTGGAACAGATGTGGTTATCTATTATAGAAGGGACTACATTTTATTTCCCTCCAAATAGAATTCTTGGGGGTAGGAATAGTGGAACAAACATAAGATTAGATAGACTCATCTTGTATTGTAGGGGTCATGAACATTGATGGGCTTAAATTAGTTGGATAAAATGAGGGAATAGGTTTTATGTTTGAGAGTGGGTCAATATCAGTTTGTATGGAAATAAAACCTTAATATGATGACATTAACACAAATTTAATAGAAGAATAAATAGCTAACACACTTAGAGAAACCAAAGAATGAGAAGAAAGGAGAGAAGGAGAGAAACTTACTTGTGGAGAAATTTCCTGAGTAATGAATGATTGGGCCCTCATACTGACTATTTCCTTTTCCACCTCTGGTTCTTGCTTACTAATTTGATGGGTTTTTCTCCTCTTCTACTTGGGAGGGGTATTAAATGTTATCTACTTCTTCTTCCTTGAGGATATTTGTATGTGATTTGATACTACAATTTTCTTTTGAGAATCTTTTCTTTGTGGATTTTTAATGCCTTGATATGTTTCAACATTTATATAAGAGACCATTGGTCTCACAAGTTTCTGCACTCTCTGTATTGGTGGTAAATTATTTTCTTTGGGAGGGCTTGAAAGAACATGGAAATATCTCTTTTGCTAGAGTCCTTAGGGAACTCCCCATGCCCTTCTTCCTATTTCTTATTGAATTTTTCATAAGAGTTAGTTTTATCATGGGAAAGGAATCCTTTCCTATTCTGCCTCCTATATACTTAGAAAGTGGCATTCTTCTCTTCTAACCAGTCATTATATTTTAAAGAATTATTCAATTTTTTGGACATTTTAACTACAGGGTTATACCTTGCTAAGAAATTATAAAAGCTCATCCACATAGGCCTAGAGCCAACATACTTTCAAAATAAATTTATAAAAGGTTTGGTGATGGCTGAGTAAGATTGCTTGACTCCCAATACCACCTAGCCTTATGTATGAAAACATTTAATCTATTGGAAAAACAACCATATGGGTTGTGTATCATCATAAAATGGAAGCACTTCTATTTAGGACTGGTTTAGCCCTTTGAGTAAGTGGTTTTGGGTCATGTCAAATACCTTGAATGGGTCTTTGACTTGGATCTAGTTTTTCCCATGTCCTGCCCTATTTTTCACTTCTCTCCTACCTGTTTCTGGTATCCTGCGATGAGATTTTGAGGTTCTTGACCTCAGGGTCAAGTAAAAATTTTGGGTCAAAGTCAACCTTGACCTTGACCTAGGTCAAGGTCAACCTCAACCTTGACCTAGATCAGGGTTGACCTCAACCCTGACTGGTTTAAATTTCAAATTCCAAAGATGTTTGGATGTCAGGGTTTGGAAAGAATTATTTCTTGCTTCCGGGTTGGCTGTTTCGGGCTGCAAAGTGGAAACTCTTAAAAAGATATTTAATATAGGTCCACTTATATGGGTATGCACCTAATTGGATTTTATTTCTCATATGTTGGCCTCTCTAGAAGTTTGTGCCCTAGACTAGTATATAAGGAAGCCTTTCTCCTCTCATTTTCTAAGCACGCAACAAAGACATGAAAGAAGAAGGATAATCTATGCATAATCTATTGAAGAGATCATATAATTTCAATCATTAAAGAATTAAAACATTCAATATTCAATTCATTAAGGAGATCTATTAGTATCCATTGAAGGATTCAAGCTATATGGAGCCCTCCTATTGAAGATTTCTCCATCCATATCCATTCAAGCTTCTTCCTATTCCAAGATCCATTCAAGATTGGTGTTGAAGAGCTAAAGGAAATTCATTTGAGACATCCTACATCCTACATCCATTTGGTGCATTCATACTTTTGGATCCCAGGATTTGAATCCTCCACAAAGGTTTCAACATAAGCAAGGTGAATTGTTCTATTTACTTTGTTTATTACTGCAATTTCAATTCTATTATAAGGTTAATTCCAAAACTGGGGTTTGACCAAGGAAAACCCCTCCCCCAACAAACAAAATCATTTTTATTATAGGTATAGGTACATAATAGAGAATTACAGAGTAGATTCGGATACCCTTTTCGAAAAACTTCAGGATCTGCAAATAGAATTTCCGTCAAAGCAGTGCAGGTCAAGGTCGACATAAAGGGGTACAATTGTGCCCCTGTATTTGGGTCAAGGTCGACCTGGATTAGAAAAGAAAAATATTTCTGGGTTTTCTCTGTCTTTGTGTTTCCATTCCATATTTGGTTGCAAAATTTCCAGAAACTCAGTACAGACACCAGAAAACAACAATTTCCAGATCTGCTATACTTTAAGGTTAGTATTTGTCTTCAATTAATTTCAATTAAGGTTTTAACTTTTGTAGATCTATTACACAAATCTTCTCTCCTCCAAAATAGAATGTAAGGTTTTCCTCTTCCTTCTTATTTCTAATTGATTGATTCATTTATGTGTTGACCATTTTCTTGTGGTTAATCAATTTGGATCTTTCCTTTGTGAATTTGGGGCTAAGAGGAGAATCTTACCATCCCCAAATTTTCATATGTAAAGGATATTATTTAGAGGTGCAAGTCTCTTGTACCATAATCATCTTCATTTCTTTTTTTTTATCCTTTACATTTTGGTGAACCCGCTTACGACAACTCTTTCTTTTGTGGTGTTAGATTTAAATTTCATGTTAGATCTTGCATGCATATTAGATTAGCATTATTTTATGTTCTTGCATTTACATCTTCTTAATTTAGTTCATTTGCATTGCATTGGTGTATGAGATTTACTACCTTTAGTCCTACTTATAATATCCTGGTTAGAAGAAGTTGCAGACTTATGGGTTCCTTTGATCTTGAGTCTTTCTCTCCTTTCCTTAGGATCCCAGATGGCAATTTGATCACTCATGATTAAAATCCTTCTATGGAGAATAAATCTTCTCACTCATCTCATGATGAGGATGATTCTTTAAGATTTCCTCCTGAACAAATCCAAAAAATTTCAACTGAACTTGATAAAATGGGAAATTGGCTTATTCAAGAAAACCATAATCAAGATTCTATTCAAGCTATAGAGGCCCTTAAGAAAGTTCTTCATGATAGTGATCAAGGTATTAATCTCTTGTGTGCTATCACTCATCTTGTGCAATTAAATGTGAAACCTTTATCTCAAGAAGCCCAATATCTTGGATTCACTCCTCCTATCACTAGTGTGGAACCTTCTTCCATTTCTTTACCTAGCATTCCTACTTACACTCCTCCTTTAGTGACTACATCTCTTCCATATTCCAATCCGCTAGCTTCGAATCTTACACTTCAATATCTTCATGTGAATGTTCCACCGGTGTCTCTACCTAACTCACAACCTTCTTACCATAGTGTTCCTTTTACCTATTCCAAACCTCTTCCAACTATTGTTCCAAGTGTTCCACCAATTGTGTCTTCCTTTCCCACCACTTCCTACACTTTTCCTAGTGTTCCTAATGTTTCTATGCCTCCTATTTCTTCTAATGATTCCACAATAATTAGTCTGGCTCAAAATGTGTCCTCTTTACAACAACAACTTGCGTCCTTTACTCAATCCAAGTTTAGTATTCATACATGTGAAATGGGTAGTCCTTTATCCCTAGACATTATTCATGCTCATGTCCCTCAGCAAGCTTATATGCCTCGTCTTGAGAATTACAATGTTAAAGGAGATCCTGTCACTCATGCTAAAACATTTCAAATCCTTTGTAGTGAGTATGCAAATGAACATAGGATTTTAGCCAAGTTGTTTGCTAGAAATTTTCATGATAAGGCCTTGCAATGGTATTGTTCCTTTCCTCCTTATTCTATTGATTCTTTTCCAAAAATTTCTAATGCCTTTATCTAACAGTTCCAAAATAACATTGGTCTGCAAATGTCCTTAACTGATTTGATGCATTGTAAACAAAATAATAAAGAAAAATTGACTAAATTTATTGGTAGATTTAAGAATTTGTATGCTCAAATTTCTTATCATGTTCCTGATATTGATATTCAACATATTTTTATTTCAAATTTGCAAAAGGATATTAGAGATAAGGTTTTTCTTACTGAATTTACCTCTTTTCAACAACTTTGTGTGTCGCTTCATCATTATCAATTACAAGTGAGTCAATTTGAGAGAAACACTCTAATGACTCTTGTTCTAGTTGATAAGAGTGATTATGCTCCTAACCCCAACAAGTTTTAGAAACCTAACAACTATGTCAAGATAAATAAAAAAGCAAATGCAGTTGTTGATCAAGTTGTTATTGCATCCAACAATGCCACTTCTACATCCACTACTTTTCATTTGAATCATATGTTTACTCCTCTTTCTAAATATTTACATTCTATTATGAGTAGGTTTTGTAATGCTGATATGATTAATTTTCCTCCTATTCGACCTCTTCTTCCTACTATGATGGCATCCAAATCCTTTGATCCCAAATCCTTTTTTCAATACCACCGTCGGAATGGCCATGATACTGAGAAGTGTTACTCTCTAGAACATAAGGTTCAAGACTTAATTGATTCTAATGCTTTGTCTGTTGATAATTTTGATGGTAGTGGGAACAAATCTATCTCTCCTAATCAAAACCTCTAAATCTATATGAATCCTTTTCCTACACATGATAATAATACCATTGTTTAGCCATGTTCTATGGATATTGTCTATGATTCAAAGATGGATGATCTCAATCATATTGTTAACCATGTCGAGCATGTTGTTTTCTCTCAACCTGTATCTCCACCCTAGCCTCAATCTCAACCTCCTGTTCAAGTTCCTCCACCCCAACCTCAACTTCAATTTCCACCGCAACCTAAGCCTAAACTGAAACCTCAACCTAAACCTTGAAAACAACCTAAGAATAAAAGACCTAGGGAAATCTTGATCACCTTTGATGATTATGAGACTATTAAATCTCCTGATAGTCCCCTCTACATTTATTCTAGGATTGCTAAGATACTTACACATGGTTTTATTGTTGATACTACATCCTTAGTCAATGTCATTACTGAAGAAAACCTTTTTCGAAGAACTTACAATGTGATTGTTATAATACATCTAATGTGTGGATCCAAACATGTAATGTTTTTTCTCTATCCATCATTTGGTTCTATTAACTTGCGTGTTGAAGTTTGTGGTAAAGTTGTGGACACTACCTTTGTTTTTGTCCCTACTTCTGATTAGTTTCAAGTTAAGCTAGGTTTTCCTTGGTTGAATACCATGCATGTTGTTTCTTCTCCTATCCATAAGTGTATTAAGTTCATTCATGATGAAGAAGTTAAAACAATTAATCATAGTTTATATCAACCTTCTAGGCCTAGGGATTGTGCTACCCTTGAATTATTTTGGATCTTAACCATGGTCTTTTACCTACGGCTTCCATACCTCCTTTATCCATTGCTTCTAGTTCTATTAATCAAGCTCCTAGTGTTTCTTTTCAGCCTACTAAGAATCCTACTAATCCTCCTATAGAACCTGTGAAGGAATCGGTTTTTGTTCCTCCTAGTTCTCAACATATTTCATACAAGACAAAATGTAACCGATATTCCAATGAACATCATAAGAAGCATTGGGATCAAGCTAAGGCCCATGCCTCTGTTCTTCAAAGTTCTTTTCCTTCTTTTGACCAGCCTATGCCTCATGTGTTGGAAGAGGTTAATGTTAATAATGATGTTAAGATGAATGATTATAATGATTCTATTCATATCTTAGATTCTATTTCAATTAATCTTGATGAAGAAGATACTCTTGATGATCCTATTGATGCTAGTGATGAATATGAAACTATTGATATTGATACTAATTTACCTAATATGCTTTCAACACAATTGATAATTACACCTAGTATTGAACATCACGATTCTCAAGAGGATCCCTATTTGGAAATAGCTATTATTCCTACTATGTTATATATAGTCCCTCTTGAAAATTTCCCACCTTCCCTAAATAATATAGACCAAGATGGGGAGAGTAGGCGATGTGCTTGATTGGCTTGTCCTCCATGGTAGCCATTTATGTGTTTTCCTATTGTATTGTGCTTATCTCGTAATGTGTTTTCTAAATGTTTGTTAGATTATTTTATACGACCCTTGTTACTTTGTTGGTGCAAGGTGATAAAGGAATTGAACCTGTTGTACTATTCCTCTATGTATCTCTATTCTTCTATATGTTGTTTTCATGTTATGTTGTACCTGTGCTATTTGTCATAAATTTTTTCCTTGTGTAGTCAGTTTGGATTTGCGACATGGTAGCACTTATTATTTTTGGTCTCCATGTTGTGGTCTGAAATCACTCTTCTTCGTAACTCTTGCATTTTCTTTCCTCCATTGTGATTGTAGTTCTAGTTTATTTGGGGAATGATTTCAAATAATTTTCAATAATATCATATATATATATATTATCTTATGGTCATAATGACCCCACGGTAGGTAGATCCCTTTTGTGTTCTCTGTATGTTTATGTGGTATTTCCCTTGATTTGTCTTTCCTTGGGGGCATCTCGTAGTGGAAATGTAATCAGTGGAGTTTTTTATGTTTCTGTTAAATCCATTGCTCATGTTAAAGTGTTAGCAATGACTTTAACATGGGGGCATACGCTCTGCTCACTTTTTGCACATGCACTACCAAAATATTTTCAAACTTAATTTTTTTTCCCTTTATGGATTAGAGACTAATCCTTAAAGCATGGATTTTTTTCTTTTAGTATCTCTTGATCCCTCTAGTTTCAATTTACAAAGTGTTTATCCTTTAAGGTCGGAAGGTGTCCTTAAGAATGGATCTCTCTAGTTTTGGATTTGTTCTTTTGGAATAGAATATTCCTTAGGGTGAATACTTGATGGGTTGACTAGTGAGTAGCCACATTCACTAGGCAGTTCAACTCCATCCTTTCAGTTGCACTATTTCCTTGTGTGACTCACAATGGGACATAGGTTCTCATTAGGCGAGGTAATCACACCCTCTCTCTCTTTTTATTTGACTGGTGATGTCTCTCTTATTGTAATCTTGAGGTTGACAAAGACTTGAGTCCCTGGGGGATTTAGGATTGCTTTGTCCCTTTTATTTCAATAAGATTATCTTTTCTTTGTGATCTCCTTTACCAAGAGTTTGCATCAAGTCCATACTCTTGCTAAAGTGGGGGTTAGAAGTATCATCAAAAAATTGAAGCACTTCCATTTAGGACTGGTTTAGCCCTCTGAGTAAGTGGTTTGGGGTCATGTCAAATGCCTTGAATGGGTCTTTTAATTGGATCTGGTTTTTCCCTTGTCTTGCCCTATTTTCCACTTCTCTCCTACCTATTTCTGGTATCTTGCTCTAAGATTTTGAGGTTCTTGACCTCAGGGTCAAGGTTGAAGTTTTGGGTCAAGTTCAATCTTGACCCTGACCTAGGTCAAGGTCAACCTCCACCTTGACCT
The DNA here is from genome assembly GCA_018584345.1 of Thuja plicata. Classification (NCBI taxonomy): domain Eukaryota; kingdom Viridiplantae; phylum Streptophyta; class Pinopsida; order Cupressales; family Cupressaceae; genus Thuja; species Thuja plicata. The sequence continues at coordinate 2,269,886 of MU227378.1, read as the reverse complement.
TGAGCTTGAACCAGGGTCTAAATTTCAAATTCCAAAGATTTCTAGATGTGGAGGTTTGGAAAGAATTATTTCCCACTTTCGGGTCGGCTTTTTTGGGCTCTGAAGTGGTGACTCTTAAAAATATATTTAATATAGGTCCACTTCTAGGGTTATACACCTAATTGGAATTTATTTCTCATATGTCAGCCTCTCTAGAATTTTGTGCCCTAGACTAGTATATAAGGAAGCCTTTCTCCTCTCATTTTCTAAGCATGCAACAAAAACAAGAAAGAAGAAGGGTAATCTACGCATAATCTATCGAAGCAATCATCTACTTTCAATAATTCAAGCATTAAAGAATTAAATAATTCAATCATTCAAGATTCAATTCATCAAGGAGATCCATTAGTATCCATTAAAGCATTCAAGCTCTATGGAGCCCTCTTGTTGAAGATTTCTCCATCCATATCCATTCAAGATTCTTCCTATTCCAAGATCCATTCAAGATTGCTGTTGAATATCTAAAGGAAATTTATTTGAGACATCCTACATCCTACATCCATTTGGTGCATTCATACTTTTGGATTCAAGGATTTGAATCCTCCACAAAGGTTTCAACATAAGAAAGGTGAATTGTTCTATTTACTTAGTTTATTACTGTAATTTCAATTCTATTTATAAGGTTAATTCCAAAACTAGGGTTTGACCAAGGAAAAAAACTCCCCCAACAAAAAAAAGAATTTTTATCGCAGGTATAGGTACAGAACAGTGAATTACAGAGCAGGTTCAGATACCATTTTTGTCAAACCTCAAGATATGCAAATAGAATATCCGTTAGAGAAGTGCAGGTAAAGGTCAAGATAAAGGGGTACAATTGCACCCCCATATTTGGGTCAAGGTTGACCTGACTCATAAAATAAAAATATATTTGGGTTTTCTCTGTCTCTGTGTTTTCGTTCCAGATCTGGTTGCAAAATTTCCAGAAACTCGGTACAGGCACCAGAAAACAGCAATTTCAAAATCTTCTATACTTTGAGGTTAGTATTTGTCTTCAATTCATTTCAACTAAGGTTTTAATCTTTTCAGATCTATTACACACATCCCCCCTCCTCCAAAATAGAATTTAAGGTTTTCCTCTTTATTCTTATTTCTAATCGATTGATTCATTTATGCATTAACCATTTTCTTGTGGTTAATCAATTTAGTTCTTTCCTTTGTGAATTTGGGACTAAGAGGAGAATCTTACCTTCCCCAAATTTTCATATGTAAAGCATATTATTTAGAGGTACAAGTATCTTATACCATCATCATCTTCATTTCATTTTTTTAATCCTTTACAAGTTGAAATCCTAGAAATCACATAGAAAGAATGAGTCAATCTAGGCCAATTTAGAACTTAATAATGATCCCAACTTATGCTTGTTCATGGTTACACACCATATAAAATTGGTACTTTATGAATCATAGTGTTGTTCTTCCCTACACCCATTCACTCGTCTACTATAGAAATGTGTCTAAAAACTTCTAAGGCCAATACCCTATGTCCTAAATATGATAAAATATGACCCATATAACCAATCTACAAGTGGATCACACCTTTCAAACAAGGATATTTGGAACCTACTATGTCTACCCTCATTATTTTTATCTAAAAGGTTTTGTAGAGAAGGCCTCAAGAAATATTCTACAGAGGTACCATAATCATAGGGTTTATTAAAATAACAATCCATACAAAAACAAGTTTCTTTTCACAGGGTTTGATCCCTGATATCCAAAGGCATAAATATTTTAAAGAAGTCAACATTTTGGCATAAGAGCATATGGAGAAAAAAGGATGGGTACCTAAATACTAAGGTGATTTGGTAATCCTATAGCTTCTAGGTCATGCCCTTTTGGTATGAAATCTAAGAAATCATATCTTACGTTAGGGCCTTTGGATTCCTTGAAATAGTAGGTGATTACTACTTCAAACTCTTCAACCGTTGTATCATCATCTAGGACACAAATGAAAGTTAACATGGATAAAATATCCTTTGAATAATTTTTAAACTCTCCATGCACTAATGGAAATTTGGGCATGACTAATTTTGTTGTGTCCTTCTCTCTATTAACGAAACCAAGGGGTCACTTGCATGTGCCCAGCTGTAATCTAACCTTTTTTATCAAATGATATTGTATTTCTTGGATCATAAGGAATACATAGCATCTCCCTCACCTTTTTGGGGCTTATAATTACTTTCAATTCCCCATGTTTTATAATTCCTTCTTTTTCATTAAAATAATAAACTAGGGCTTAAATTAATTTTGGGCATGGATGGACGTATGAAACCATATACTGGGCTAACCCACTTTTCTATATTCATGACCTTATGAAGGCACATTTCTTGTTATTTTTTGACTGCAAGGATTATTATTTGATTCCATTGGGGTTCAAGGTCAATTGTGGGTCTTGGATATGATCTGCAATAATCTTCATGAATATTGGGTCCTTAGTGCTATCGACCTTTATGACTTTTTTTTTCTCAGGGTCATCTCTTGGGATCCTAGGCACTGCACCACATGATGCATCTGCAAAAATATCCACATTTTTTTTGTATAAAATAGACAAACATAAGTTCTTCCACTCAAATAAGATCCTCTAGAAGCTATTCTTGAATGATGAACTTTTAACAAAATATTGTCCCGACTTAACTAGGTATAAAATTCTTGACTCTAAAATGAAACCTTTTCCCTCACAACCTTCTGCAATTATATTTTAAAAATTAATTCACATGAAAAGAATAAAAAGGGTTTAGGGTGGTTACTATTCATTCATGAACATTAATGTCCTTGGTTTTTGTGAGGCTTTATAGATGAATGGGTAGGTACAAATCACCCATACTCGCTACCATTTCAAAAAAATGAGGCAATGAAAAACATAGAGGATGTGACACAACATAAAGGAGAAGATCATTTTAAAATGTGATAGATGACATAGAATTCTATGCACAGGATCATAAGAATGGAATAACTCTTTGAAAAATACAAAGAAGGGCTGGAGGGAGAGTGGACTAATGTTCACAAGAAAAAGAAAAAGAGCAGTAGGGATCCCTCCCCAGTCTCCCTAGTAGAAACTAGGAGAAGGATTAAAGCCGACATGGGGGCCAAATTGAAAAATATAGGGAGAAAGAAAGGGTCCAGAAAGAAGAATCCAACAAGAATATAGCAGATGGAACCCAAAAGACCATCTAGGAAGCATGCACATCTAGAAAGAAATGAAGCTAATCTCTTGGAATATTCATGGGCTTAATGGTCCACATAAGCATGATGTTATTAGGAATATGATAAGGGATCATAGGCCAGATATAATGTTAATCTAGGAAACTAAGATGAAGAAGAAAAATGTAGAGTGCATATAAAACAATGGAAATCATTGCTACCAGCTTGGATGGAGCCTCCGGAGGTCTTATGAATATGTGGAACTCCTCTCACCTAAAGGTTGAAGCCATCCACAAAGAAGTTAATTTGTTAATTATGAATTTCACTAACATAAAAGATAATAACAATTGGTACATTATGAATATCTATGATCCTAACTTTAAAAAAGGTAGAAGATCTTATTGGGATAAACTTAGAATCATATTGTCTATTTTTGATCTCTCTAAGGGAATAATTATGGGGGATTTTAATACACCCCTTAAAGAAGGGGAAAAACATGGAAGCATCAATCCTGACTTGGAAAGCGGGCAATATCTTATGAACTTCATAAATGATCAAGCTCTCTTAGATGTGAATCTTTAGGGTGCAAGATTTACCTGGACTAACAGGAGAATTGGGAAAGAGTGCATCCAAGTCTGCGTGGATAGAGCTTTGATCACTGTTGATTGGCTGAATTCCTACAAAAATAAATTATCAGTCTTGGTGAGGATTGGGTTGGACCACTCACCCTTGTCTCTCTCTTTGGACACGCTTATAAATAAAATAAACTTCCCCTTCCGATTTGAGAAGATGTGGACCACTCATCCTAATCAGACTAACAAAATTAACGAATGGTGGAATATTGATATAAAAGGCTCGACAATGTTCAGGGTGGCTAAAAAACTCAAAAACATCAAGAGAAATATCAAGCAATGGAATAAGAAAGAGTTTGGAGATATCTTATCTTCCAAAGAGAAGGCTATAATGGATCTAAATCATGTCTAGGAGGAAATCCAGAGACAAGGGTATGATGAGGACAGATTGCACAAAGAAAAAAACCTGCTATCAGAGTACCACAATGTTATAGGGAAGGAGGAAATTTTCTAGAAGTAGAATCCAAGACCCATATGGTTAAGGGAGGGGAAAAAATGTAATTAGTTCTTCCACTTGTCCACAATGAAACACAGAGCTGAAAACATGATCAGTAGCATAAAGAGGGGGGATCAAATCTTGCAGGATGAAAATGACATAACAAATGAAGCAATTGCTTTTTTCTTTTCCCTTCTCTCAAAAGACCATGAGATCTTTGAGGAGGAAAAAGATGACCTCCTGAGAAACATACCCAAAATCATCTTGGAAGATAAAAACAAAGTTTGGTGTTCTATTCCTAATATGGAAGAATTTAAAAAATCCCAGGAGTCTCTTCCCAGAGATAAGGCCTCGAGACCGGATGGTTTCCCAATGTTTTTCTTCCAAAGGTACTAGGAAGTGGTTAAATTTGATGTGGTCAAAGTGGTGTAGGAATTATTTGGATCCAAAAAAATTATTAAAGAGCTTAATGCTACGTTCTTGGTTCTTATCCCAAGAGTCTTAGGGGAGGATTCTATGGAGCTCTTCAGACCCATAAGCTTATGCAATTATTTCTACAAGATAATCTCTAAAGTCATCACCATCAGACTTCTTAAGGTGCTCCCCTCTATCATTTCTCACCAGCAGTCAGGGTTTGTTCTAGGTAGACAAATTATTGATTCCATTATGGTGGTGCATGAAGTGATCCACTCCTTAGATGCTGGTAAGAAGGAAGGATTCCTTCTCAAGATTGAATTTTCTAAGGCCTATGATTGTGTTGATTGGTCATTCCTACTGAAGGTGCTTGGAGCTTTTGGCTTCAAATTGAACACATGCAAGATCATCCATCAACTCATATCATCTTGTTCATTGGCGGTTTCAGTCAATGTTTCTCCATCTGATTTATTCAAAGCTTTTAGGGGATTGAGACAATGAGACCCCCTGTCTCCCATTCTCATCATTATTCTAGCTGAGTGCCTTGGGAGATTGATTACTGCAAAAAGGAGGATTGGGGATTTGAAAGGCATCAGAGAATCCTCTGGAAACACTTTTTTCTCCCACCAGCAATTTGTAGAAGATACTATTTTAGGCAGGGAGGCTTCGGTGAGAGAAGCTAGAGTGGTTAAAAACTTTCTTAACTCTTACACTAGAGCTACTAGGCAATCCATCAACTGGAATAAGAGTTCCATATTCTATATCAATACTCCTGATTCATATTCTATATCAATAATCCTGAGGAAAGACAGAGGAGAATAACGGATATCTTGGGTTGTGGCATTGGTTCCCTTCCCTCAAATTACCTAGGTCTTCCTCTAGGTGTTAATCCCCCTAATGAGTTCTGGAACAAGCTCATTGATATATTCAATAGGAAACTAGCAGGTTGGAAGGAGATGACTTTTAGTCAAGCGAGAAAAATCTAGTTGGTCAAATCAACTCTATAAAACCTTCCTACCTATGCCTTAAGCCTCTTCTCTATACCTATAAAAATAGCAGAGGCAATGGAAAAAATTCAAAGAATATATCTTTGGTTGGGGACTGATGAACATAAGAGATTTACTCTGATTTCTTGGGACAAAGTTTGTCTCCCTAAAAGTGCTGGAGGTCTTGGGATAAGGAGAATCAGGCCTTTCAACAAAGCTCTCCAAGTGAAATAGATATGGAACATCTTCCATGGAAAGGGGGAATGGAGAGACATTTTTGAAGATAAGTATCTTTATAATGATTCAATTTATTATTTCTTTGGATGTGATGATATCCTGAAAGGATCCTTCATCTGGAATGGCTTCCTCAATGCTAAAGAGATAGCCAAATCTAAATCAAAACAGAAAATTGGTGATGGTCAAACCATAAAATTATAGGAAGATAGTTGGCTTCAACTTAGTCCCTTGAGGGACTGTGAGCCTTACAAAATGTGGATGGATGAGTGTAACCAACAATTTGGCTCCTAGGTTTGCAACTATAAATCTGGGCATTCCTGGGTGGATTTTCCCTCTATCTCTCTAGATTTTACTTCCCTTATGATTTCTCTGAATGCGGTTTCTTTATCTCCTAATTAGGATGTCATGATCTGGGAAGGGTTCCCTAATGGAGCCTTCTTGGTAGCTTCTGCCTATTCTCTCTAGATGCAGTTGGAAGCCAAGCCTCTATGGGATAAAGCCTGGTTCTTTGGCCTTACTCCCAAAATTAATGTCTTCTTCTAGATTTTTTTTTATAATCACATCATTACTGTTGATAACCTTTTAAGGACATGCCTCTCAATTCCCAATAGGTGTGTTCTTTGTAAGTTTCAAGCTAAGTGTGTGGATCATGTGTTTATTCATTGCCCCTATGTTAGTGTTGTCCTGCAGTCCCTCTTCTCTACTTTTGGGGTGCAATGGTACTTTCCCTCCTCTATCCAACACATTTTATCCCAATGGTCCTTGCCTTTCAAGCACATTGATTGTCACAAAACCTGGACCTGGGCTCTCCCTCACATGTGCTGGGGAGTTTGAACAGAGTGTAGCAATTGTATCTTCAGGGATTATTGTTCTCCTCCCAAAATCATTTTTGAAAAGATCCACCATGCTCTAATGGAAAAAAAATTCTTTATGCAGTGGTACTAACCCTTTTGTAGGTAAACACAACTTTTGCAGATAGACTTGTTCCTAGAGCTATCCCCCGGAAGGCTGGTCTAAGGCCAACTTTGATGGCACTACCAAGGGAAATCCAGGAAAGGCGGGAAGTGATGGTGTGATCAGAAATTGATATGGTATGGGTATTGCTGCTATCATCCTTCCACTTGACACCCAAACCAACCACTTTGTAGAAGCCAATATGGCCCTCCAAGTCACCAAATTAGCCCATGATATTGGTATAAAAAATATTCGGCTAGAAGGAGACTCTAGCAACATTATAAATTTTCTTAAAAATTTACACCCACCATCTTGGACTATTGCTAATAAGATTGAAGAAACCCATAATTTCTTGAACACATTTAAGAAGATACACATATCCCAAGTGTATAGGGAAGCCAACCAAGTTGTTTATTGGTGCACCAACTTGGTGGTGAAAAGTGACACTTTGGTCATATATTTTCATGGAGGAGACCTCCCACATGAAGTGAAGGATTTAGTTGATTACGATAGAACAATCTAGAATACTTCAGCAAGAAAGTGTTTGTTAAGTTGTAAGCTGAATCACCATTATGCTAGATTGAGCAATAATCTTACAATGGTAGGAAAAATATACAGAATGGATCCCTCTAATGACTGTGAGAAATGGAGGAGATAGACTAAGGTCTAGAATTTCCTATAGAAAGGGGGAATTTCAACTTTTATAGAAAGGATTCATGGTGGGAAATTGTCGGTGACCAAAATGTTTGTGAAAAGCTGGGATAAGGGAAGTGTGGTGATTGAAGGGATGAAATTTATGGTCACTGAGGAAGTTATCTCCAATTTTACTGGCATTCCCATTGTGGGTAAGAAATTTTATAGAGATCATAAAATTTCAAACTTTACTGTCAGTGACTTCGTGAGAGACGAAGAAGAGAAGAAAGTGCTCATCAAAATTGGGACTTATTATCAACCTGAAGGGATAAAAATGTTGTGGAGATTTGTCTTGAGGGATATCATCTCTTATGTCATGCTAGATACCAAGTTTGATAGAATCAGAACCTATCACTTTGTCCTCATGAATCACTTTAGACATGGTATGCAAGTTTCTATCCCATTCTACTTATACGCTTCTATCAATGAAAATATTAATGGTTATAGGGACAAGGCTTTTGAAAATACTACTCTGCATGAGGGGCCTTTATTCCTGATTTACAAGTAATTTAAAGTCCAAATTATGGGGAAGGAGGTCGCTGATAAAGAGGACGAAATGGATATCTCTGGCTCTAATTATATCCCCTCAGATACAGAAGATAGCGAGGGTTTGCACCTAGAGGATTAGGAGGATTGTGACACTAAGAAGAATCTAGTCTCCTCTTCTAACAAGAGAATGAAAAGTATACACATTGTCAAAAAAGAGAAAGAGGTGACACCCTCCAAGAAACATACTACTACTGTGATCTCTTTTAAGGAGTATTATGACAAGGAGGAAGGGATGAAAACAAGTGATGAGGAAGAGATATCCAGTGGCAAAGGTAAACAGAAAAGGGAGATTGCTATGGTGAAGTACCAAAATAAAAAGAGCAAGAACATGGGAGTAAGAACAAGCTGGAAGATTCTTGATGACCAGACTCATAGAAACACCCCTAGCTCTTGTGACAAGGTGCAAGAAAATATCTAGGATGAGCATGATGGTAATAACTAGGAAAATCCCTCTCCCTAGTTCTCCAACCCCCACAACTTAGTGAAAGAGAAAGGTTAGGAAAATGAATTTGGCTATTATGTCTTGGCGAAGGGGAGGAAGACAGTGTGGAAAAACTTTGATGTTAAGAATGCCAAAATGGGGATTACCAGGGAATTCATTAACCCCAAAGTTAGCAAAGGTGAGGATGGCATGATTCAACTAGAGGAGTTGATTGACCCACCTATGGTGGTTCTCAGTGATAACATGAGGTAAATGGAGATCGACCTTCTCAACAATGCCAGGAATAGCATGCTAGACAAATATAAGTCTATCAAATGGTTATTCCATGAAGTGGGGGAGCTCAAGAAAAGAGTTAATGGGATAGAAAACAACAATGGTGATAGTGCTACTAAGCATCAGATGGGGCTAGATACTAGGATCAGAAAGATGGAAGAAAAAATGTTGACGTTTGAGGTGAATCTTAAGAGAATCGTAGAGCAGAGATTCAACATCCTGAAATCCTCCAATGAGAATATCAAGATTCTCACTAAAAAAATGGAAGAAAATCCTGAGGGAACGGATGTGGCCAAAACAATTGAGGAAAAAGAGAAGAAGCATGAAGAGGGACCCAGAAAGAGGACTAGGATGAGTTCAAAGAAGAAGAAATAGCATGATGATCCAACAGATCTCCACAAGATAAAGGAAGCTACAAAAAATATGGAGATCCTCAAGTCCAAAGCGGCTAGCCTACTCAAGAATATCTTCTAACTATTTTCCCTAGCTCTTTTGGTTGTCCATGTGTGCTATTTTCTTTTCAGTAGTTTAGTTTCTGTTAAGTTTTAAGTCATGGCCCTAGTTGTGGGATGTCTCTCTTTTTGGTCCTATTTTTTTTTATCTGGGCTTATGTTCATATCCTATGCTATGTAATGGGTTTCAAGCACCCTTTAAAACCTATTTTACTTAATCAAAAACATTATATATATATATATTATTGTAATCATACTATTTATTAACCATGTATTATGATAATCAATAATCATAGCAGAATACATAATAAGGATAGAGATCAAACGCTCAAGGTCAATAGGCCACTTGTGCATTTGATTTCATTGATAGGAATAATTTGATCAAAGCTAAAATTCATTAACACTCCCTCTTAGGGAGTCTAATTACTATCCTCATGTAGACACAACAATTCCATATATTTTGTGGGAGGGATATCACCTCAATGTGATATCAGAAATTATGGCATACCCATGAATATCAAGTCTAATGATATCCACTATAAATGATGTCACCTCATAGTGTCAGCAGGAGTAATGACATGTCCATGAATAATAAGTAACATGATATTCATCACAATCACAATATCCATTATGGTATGTCCAAAAGAATCAAGTCACATGATTCCTACCATAAAGATATCTTCTCATGGAATATCCATGAATATTATGTCACATAATATCCATCATGAAATATCTCAGTCATTTAACTCATTGTGGTTATACACTACTCAGTTATTATCACTTAAGAGATATATATGATCATGACATGTCTACAAATATCAAGTCACATGATATCCATCATGATATTAAGGTTTAACTATTGTAAAGTAGTCACCTTGCAGCAATAGCCAAAAGTACAGGTGTACATCATTGAAAGATCATCACCTTTCAAGATGTTCACAGGGGCCCATGAAGTCATGTAATCACACAAATGACAAAAATATTTTACATATTAAGCATCTATTAAAATATATTAGTACAATAAATTTAGTTTGTTGAGACTCAATCTCGAATAAAACTATATTTCTACCATACCAAGCTTACCTCCAAAATATTCCAACTTTGTTTTGGATAGAGGCTTTGTGAGAATGTCTGCTGATTGTTCTTCTATACTAATCTATCTCAATTGGATAAAATTTCTCTCCACCATGTGTCTAACATAATGGTAAGGGATTTCAATGTGCTTTGATCTGTCATGGAATAGTAGATTCACTGAAAGATTTATACAACTATGATTATCACAGTGAGTGATCATGGGATCCAAGGATTGTCCAAACAATCCTACAAGAGGTTTTCTTTACTACATGAATTCTTGAGCTCCCATAGATGCTACAATTTACTCAGCTTCAGTGAAAATCTATGCAACTGAAGATTGATATCTACTAAACTAGGAAATCATTTCTTATCCTAAGCTAAAGCAACACACCAAAGTACTTTTACGATCAACTACACTTCCATCCCAATATGAGTTAGTATATCCATGAAAATTTAATTCTATATTATTATATCTTAAAATGATATCCACTTGTGCCATGCAGGTATCTCATAATATGTTTTATCTAACTAAGTATAAATGTCTTGGTCCAAAAATGAACCGATAGAGTGCATTTGTTTCATAACAAATATCTAGTCTAGTGTTGACTAGGTACATCAAGGACCCAATCATCTGATGATAGAGAGTCGAATCTGCTAATTATAATTTTTTTGTTGCTTCATTTAACTTATGTAAATTTTTCTCCATAGGTGTAGACATTGGTTTATAGTCCATCATTCCAAACCTTTTCAAAATGTCAATAGTGTATTTTCCTTAATTTAGGAGAATACCATTAGTCTACTGCCATACTTATAAACCAAAAAAATAGTGTAGAAGACACAATTTCTTCATGTCAAATTTAGATGCTAGATCTTGTTTATACTTTGTGATGAGATGGTATTCTCCTGTAATCAATAAGTCATCAACATAAAGAATGAGAATCAACATGTCACCAAACTACAATAACTATTCTTATAATTGAAACATCATGGTAGTATGAGAAATACTAAGGAAAATATATGGTAAATATATAAAACAAGACTAGAAGGATAAGAATATAAGTTTGAAATTTATTTTCTAATAGACCCTATTAGGGATTTGTTAGGAGAAAGAGATGATAGAATCCCTCTTTCCCTTAGAAGAATGATAAGACATTTACATGCAAATAGTAAGGGGCCTATAAGGCACAATTGGGGCAATGATTTTATTTTTGAGAATCTTACAATTATTAGGGTTTATGGGTGTCCCTAGCCACCACATCTTTTACCAAAATTGTTCCCTCTTAGGTTGGGAATAATTGAATTCATTTGGCAATTGAATTTTGTAGATAAGGAGTATTTAGGTAAGAAGAAGAAGGGAGATTTTCTACCTAGGTTGTGGGTAGTGGAGGATTTCACAGTGGGGAAATGGGATTTGGATCCCATTAATGATTTTTTGAGGCATTACAGGTTACAAATTGCAAAGGAAAGAATGTGTGACCTCGAGGGGTTCATCAAAAATAGCCTAAAGGAAATGGAAAATGTTACCTTGTTATTACATGAATGATTTCCTAAAGATGATATTATCAGAAACTTGATTACCCTTGATAAACTGGTTGAGAAGAGAAGAAAGTGTAATGATATCCAGAGAGATAAAGCATAATTTATGGAGATGGATCCTTCTTTTCCTTGTTTTTACCATGAATTAAAATATTGGGATAGATTAAAAACACTCCTGGAGAAGCATAATGAAATTATGGAGAAAATGCCTAAAATGCCTGGAGGAGTAGAAGCTAGAGTCAATCATGTAGATGTGGAATCATCACATGAGGATGTTCCATTCATGAGGGAGTACTCTGTAGAAGTGCAGGAAGGAGATGAAGCTAAATCTTCCAAACAACCAGCAACAAAGAGGAAAAAGGTGGAGCATTCTCCCCAAATGATGAAATACATTTCTAAGGAAATAATCACTGAAAAGGGGCCCTATTTTCACCATATTAGATAGTTTATGAGGGATGCACAAAATCCACTCCAAGGTGAATAAAAAGGGGAATCAAGTTTACCATTAGTTGCTAAAATATATGATAGATTGCTACTTTTTATTTGTTTATACAGGATGATGATTTCATCCAAAAAAAAGAATTCAAGAGTTTTATTTTCAAATTGAATGAAAATGAACTTGAGTCCTAAGGATGATACTAATGAGAACAAGGATAAATTGGTAAAAGCATTGCAGGAGTATGATCTAGATAGTCATGCACTATCTTTTGGACAAGCAAGAGAATTAGTAAAAGGAAGTGGGATTCTTTTTCTACCTGGATGAGATATGCAGTCATCCTTTATGATTAACCAAATAAGGAAACAACCGAACCAAATTTTTAAATCTGAGTTCAAGGTTGGGGATTTCTTAAGAGGCTCGGGATTTCACCCCAAGATAAAAACATTAGCAATTTGGTCACTTTCTCCTGCAACACAAAAGCCAAAGATCTTAAATATTCAAGATCAAAGAGAAGGGAATAAACTCATTTGGAATATCCAGAATGTGAGAAATGTGGAAGTTGCAGATTTGCTAACTCATGTCTCATTTTTAATAGAGCCCAAGGAAGAATATTTGGAGAAGGGGGTTGAAAAAATATACAATAGTCTCATTATATTATCCAAGGAGTATGAGGGGTAGCTTATGTTGAATGCAAAGTTGGAGGAAAAAATTACTGAGCTAAATGAAAAAGTTTTCTAATCTGCTAGCTACTAATGAAAGAGTAGATGCTACTATAGGAACTACTAGTGAGTTCACTCATGTTGCATCATATGTTATTATTTCTACTTAGGTTAATGAAAAATTGGTTAAATATGCTATAAGAAGAGAGGAATTAGAAAAAGAGAAAAATACTATGGGAATCAGAGTACTAATAGAGATTCTACAACATAGGGTGGACATCCTGAAGGGAAAGCTGAGTATTGTCTGTAGTTCCCATGTATCTATACAATCTGCTAAGGAAAAGTGTGCAGAGACCATGTCATCTTTGAATCTCAAACTTACACTGTGGATAGGAAGGAATGTGTCATTGGAGAAGCTAGATGCAATCTTTTGGAGATTTGCTTCGGTACAAATTATTGATTGTATGTTTGTCATTGATGACAACATATAATATATAGTGGTGTTTTATATGCAATTACCAGTATAGATGTTGTGGAGACTTGAATTTTTATTTCCATGGTGTAGACATGTTCTAGTTTCTATGTGCATTCACGGAGATTCAGAGATGCATTCTTAGTGGAGTTATGTTAATCTGTTTAGGCAGTTATAGTTTCTGGAGATTATCTGTTAAGAGCTGATGTATTTACATTGTTTCTTGAGTTACACCTATCTTAAAGATATGCGTGTTTGTATTCATGTTTAGTTGTGAGTTAATGATAATTACCTAAAGGCACTAAACGTGTTCTAACAGACGCGGGATGATTGAGTCAATTTGGTAGAGCCAACTATGTGAAGCGTTGCTTCTATTTAGTTTGAGTTGCATGGTTCTAATTAGGCTGTGTGCTTGATTTGGCCAACTAAAGAAGTATTGAAGGGACTCCTAAAGCCAACTAAGATCACATATTTTGGGGAAGATACTTATAGTAGTTCATTTGATGAATGCTAAGTGTGAATGAGAAGAGGAGAGACAAAAAAAGTACAGAATAGAATGTCCATTGTTTTGGAACAGTAAAGACATTTTGTTCATCAAGAAAAGATCTATGTGAAGAAGAAGCGAAAGCTTAAAATACACTGGAACTGATCAAGAGATCAGGTCTACTCAAACAGTTCATTTATCAGATATAGTGCATATTTTTTTTACTAAAGGCTGCAGCCTTCATCATTTTAGCAGTGAGCTTTTTGGATAGTGAGTCCTCACCCCTAACAGGGTTATTTGTAAAAGACTCCTAACAGGGTCTAACCCTTAATCAGGTCACTGTACTTATTTCATTGTAAATATCAACTCCTAATAGGGTTGTAAGATCTTCTAACATGGATTATTATACTCAAGTATAGTTCTTTGTGGGTGCTAATTCCCACCGGGGTTTTTACCTATTTGTTTTCCCTGTAACCAAAATTGTTGTGTTGTATCTTGTGTTATCTAAATGTGTTAATGCTTAATATTATTCTGTAATTAATTGGAGAAAATAATTAAAATAGCTGATAACTGATTCACCCCCCCCCCCTCTCAGTTATCCCTTGGGACTATTCCAACAATTGGTATCAGAGCTAAGTGCCTTGAAGAGAAAGCCTAACAGCTTAAGGTAGATCAAATGGTGTACTTCAGGAAAGAGAGTCCTAAGTTTGATGGAGAGAACTATCTTGACTAGAAGAACAAAATGATAACACATCTTCAGTGCATTGGTTTTGAGATCTATGAGATTGTCACTCATGCAATTGATGTGCCCACCTTGAAAGACCTTGCAGAAGAAGACTCTACAATTAAACAAAATGAATTATTCACTCAAAATGCAATTGCCAAGGAGGCCCTAATTAGTGCCCTATCTGACAATGAATTTTTTGAGATCAAGAAGGTAGAAAAAGCATATTCAATCTGGAAATAGTTAGAAGATATGTTTGAAGGAGACATCCAAGAAAATAATGCATGCAGAAAGACATGGAAGAAAATATACAATAATTTAGAGATGCTACCTGAAGAGAACATTAGAGCTTACAATCAAAGGATTAATGAAGCAGTATCAGGTATCAGGAAAAATGGTGGAGAAATTTTAGAGGATGATATAATGGACAAACAAATGACCATATTGACAGAAAATTATGAAAGCAAGATTAACATCTTGGATGAAACCCTGCAATTCTCAAAGGACTTCAAAAGAGAAACCTTGATTAGCAAAATATCTGCATTTGAGATATCAAGATTGAAGACAGAACCTAAAATGGAAACAACCTTCAAATCCTTAGTCCATGGTAAGAAATCCCTAAGCAACTCTAATAATAATGAGAAGGAAGAAGTTGATACTAAACTAGAAGAAATCATTGCTATGATTTCTAAGAAGGAAAGAAAAGGTAAAGGGAAATATGAAGGACAACTACCACTCAAATTTTTTTCATGCAACAAAGTTGACCACTTTGCATCCAAGTGTCCTACAAGAGTCAAGAAGTTTAAATTAGATTACAAGCCCAAATAAACAAAGGAATGCTATAATGCTGAAGATGGTATAACTGATGATGATTCAGGAGAATATGAAATAGGATTTGTTGCCATTAAATACATTGAGAAAATGCTTGAGGAGATGGACATTGAAGATGAAAAAGAAGCACAAGAGTTAGCATTAGTTTCCAAAGCAGACATCATAATAGACTGGATCATAGACAACGGGTGTTCACATCACATGATAGGTGAGAAAGATAGATTTGTACATATAGATAAGTACAAAGGTGGCATGGTTAGATTTGGAGATAACACTCCCAAACCTATCATAGGTAGAGGATCTATCACCTTAGATGGAAAGAACAAGACAGATGATGTTCTTTATGTTGATGGTTTGAATCATAACCTAATAAGTGTTGGACAACTATTAGATAAAGGATATCAGTTGGAATTCAAGAAAAACAGATGTATTATCAACAAAAAAGAAGGAGACATGGTTGCATCAGGCTCAAATACCAAAGGTAATGTCTTTAAGATCAACTCTGAAGTAAGTTGTTTTGTTGCAAAAGTGGATAACAGTTGGCTATGGCACAAGAGACTTTGTCATATCAATTTTGACAACATAGTAAAGATAAGTAATGTAAAGGCAGTAAGAGACCTTCCAAGTATTGCAAGACTAGTTGATACTATGTGCAGGGAATGTGTGATGGGGAAGCATGTGAGGACCTCATTCAAGAGTAAATAGAACTCTGTAGAGAAAAAATTAGATTTGATACATAGAGACCTATGTGGACCTACTCAAACAAGATCATACTATGGAGAAAGGTATTTTATTTTGTTTGTTGATGATTTCTCAAGGATGATGTGGGTTGCATTCTTAAAAGGCAAAGCTAAAGCTTTTGAGAAGTTCAAAGTATTCAAAGCTAAGGTTGAAAATGAATCTGGATTAAAGATAAAATGTCTGAGATCAGATAGAGGAGGAGAATTTACCTTTGACTAGTTTTATGACTACTGCAAAGAACATGTAATCAAAAGATAGTTAAGTGCACCTAGAAGCCCTCAGTAGAATAGGATTGCAGAAAGAAGGAACATGATAAGACTTGACATAGTGTGCACTATCATGATTGAAGGAAGGGTTTCCCATGCCTATTGGAGAGATGCGGTCAATACATCAGTCTATACTATCAATAGAATCCAGTTAAGGCTAGGTGCAGACAAGATACCTTATGAACTTTGGTTTGGTAATGTACCTACTGTAAAATACTTCAAAATATTTGGAAGCAAGTGCTACATCAAGAGAGATGATAGTATTGGCAAGTTTGATGCTAGAAGTGATGAAGGTATTTTTCTTGGTTACTCTACTAAAAGCAAAGCCTATAGATG
>MU227378.1:2222395-2253029 GCA_018584345.1 Thuja plicata | reverse complement strand
TACATCAAGAGAGATGATAGTATTGGCAAGTTTGATGCTAGAAGTGATGAAGGTATTTTTCTTGGTTACTCTACTAAAAGCAAAGCCTATAGATGTTTTAATCTAAGATTGAAGAAGATCATTGAAATTAATCATGTAAAGATTGATGAGAAGTTTATGATTCAAGAAAGATACTATGAATGTGCTCCCATGATTGAAGATGAACCCAGACCTATCAGTAAGGACATAGTTATTGAAGAAATGTTTTACTGTATTGATGTTTCATGTGTAACACCCTGCCAGGGAACCCAAGAGAGATTAACCTAAACATGATACTATGTTTTCTGAATATTTTTTTTTTTAACAATTTACATAAAGAGACATACATTAATGTGGAAGAAAATACCATTTATACATGTGTATTACACTCACATAGATTACACGACTCAAGGGTTCCATGATGTTGAATAACTTAAAACAAAACACAACCATATAAAAAAAGATTCCATTTGAATAGATATAATAGATACAACTTACAAAACCATAACTACAATGCTCATAGATAACCATGAAACCACTATAAACTCACATCCACTGCACACGTCACAGGGTATGTGGTAATCACTCTAATCTACTTAATATACAATTTCCAGATTAGGTATCACATGCGATACTCTAATACAAGATTTACAATAATGAAATTACATAATAAATGATGAAGTAACATAAAGAGCTCATTTGCAAAGAACCATCAAGCACCTGGTATAAGGAGGTCGAATCTCAATGGGTAAAGAATCACTACCACCCGTTTGTGTGGAACCACAAAGGTCAACCCCACCATGCTGAGAAGATAACAATAGACCCTAATCGGGTATCCAAACCAATAAGGAATAACCACTAAGCAAGGGATCCTGATAGCTCTATAATCGAAGTGTACTATACATCACGAAAGGTAAGATTCACTAGTCCACAGGCAACTGACATACATAGGAGATCTAGACTATGTAAAGGAAGGTGTCATCATGTACGTCTAACCCTTAAGTTTTTTCCTAGCAATCCCAATGGATTTTGACACTTAAGTGACCATACACGAAGCCAATGACCTCTCAGACTGACATGGCCACTAACTATGCTAGGTACCCCTCGAGGAAACTAACATCTTCTCATCACCATCTTAACCTATACTAGCACTCAAGCATGGGTGAGGACACATCTTATTAATTCATTTTAATATCTCTCAATATGTATATAGTTATCACTTATTAAGTAAACTCCACAATAAGAAATCTAGTAGTCACTTACAGACACATAACTTATTGCAAGCCACCCCCTACTACACATCTAGGTAACCTACCCTAGGCTTACAGATCCTACAAAGATCTAGCATAGGTCACAACCCAAGTATACCCAAATCCAGTATCCCACACATCAGGAACGGTCACATATAGGTACACAATCAGATAACAAGATCGAAAGGGTCAACATGGTCAGTTTAGGGTAATAACATAAAACACACATGCCATATAATAACAAAAATGCTAAACACCCCCGGCCTTTGTATACATCCTAGGTCATCTAGTGCCACCAAGATAACACATATACGCAAAAGAGAACCATAAGGATGCATGGAACAAAAACGTCCTAAAGGACTGAAAATGAACATAAATAGGAAGCATTTACAACTATCCACATATGAATGTTACTTTAATACATCAATCTAATAAAATGACAATTATCAAAATTTGATTAAATAACATTCATGTTTCTATTATATAATACACATATTATAATTCAAATATAGACTAAATTTGTCATGTAATGAATTGATTATAATATGCGTTAATTAAATCATGATTAAATATAATATAGGTTAATTGATTATAAATCAACTATAGTATATATATTAATCATATTAAAGTTCAACTAAAGTACAAGTCAATTTAAAAATTCTTATCTACTAAGATATTAAATTAACAATGAAATATGTTAATTAAAATTAATAAACCTTTATTAATTAAAATCAATAACCCTATGTTAATTAAAATTAACAATAAATATATTAATTAAATAATAATTAAAACCCTATTCATAAACATTATTAAATAAATTGCATATTAATAAAGAAAAATTATTAACAAACTAGACATATTTATATTAATTAAAAATTTAAACTAAACTTTAAAAAAAAAAAAAAAAACCAATTTTAAAAAAAAATTAATTTAAAACTTTAAACATAATTAAAAATTTTGTTTTTAATTCAAAACAAAAAAAAAAATTAAAAAAAACATATGATGTGAGGGGCCCACGCGGCTCTTCCCCCTGCGCATAAAGCACATGTGGTGGGGGCCCATGGGGCTCCTCCCCCATGCGCATAAAGTGCTGCAAGACAAGGGGACAGGTGGGTACCGTCACCCACCTGTCATATGGCGGGTGGTCTGACAGATCACCTTTCCTTAGGAGGGTGGCGCTAGCCAGAAGGGATTGGTTGGGGCGGGGTCCCACCTCCCCTAATAAAATTTAATTTAATTTTTATTTTTTCCTTTAAAACTTTTCCATTTCTAATAAATGCTGCATTTTTTTGTACAATGAAGTTTCTTTAATAAATTTTTAAATAAAATTAAATCCAAAAATACAGAAAACAAGAAAAGGTAAATGCATTTTACTTCTTCCCTTTGGTCCTTTCCGGAAATTTCTTTTTGATTGGTGAAATTAATTTTCAAGCCTGTATTTTTTTTCCAGGGAGCTAAATTTTCCAACTAATTTAATTTTTCAAAGACAATTCAAAGGGAAGATTTATTTACTTTTCCCCTATAGTTTAGACTATAGCACAGATTAATTTATTGATTTCTAGGAGATCTATAATGAATCTTCTCACAAAATTTTGCCAACATTTCCCTACTATGCCAAGACTTAATAAAACATGAAAAATTCAGATCTTTGGGTTTTCTAAATACCCCAAAACATGAAAACCCTAATACACCATCTAGGAGAAAAAACATCAAACATGCATCTATCCAATCATTGAAAACTTCAGATTTTGCAAAATTGAAAACAATATATGGAGAAACAAAACCTACCTAGATTCCAATGCAAGAACTGAAGAAATGTGCCTTTGAAGAAGATAAGAAACCTGAAAACCTCTAATCCCAATTCAACTATAGATCTGAGATCCACGAAGAATGAAGCACATGCAAGTAAGAAAACACCCGAATTCTCCAAAACAACAAGCAACCACAACAATCCTCAATCCTTCAAAAATCTCCAACCACCAAGAGCTCTCCAAAATGCAAAACCTGTTATGAGAGAATGAGAGGAGAATTCTCCTAAAGAGAATCAACTTCCTCTAATTGTGCAAACCCTCATGACAACTGCTCATTCAATCCCTAAAGTGACTCAACTTGAAATTGAAAGTAATTCCCAATTAAATAATTGAAATATCTTTTTTTTGTCAAAACCCAACTTTGACTCCTAATATCTAGTTGAGAATTTTGAATTTGAAAATACTTTTTCAACACATTCGTGGACATGTAATTAATAAAATATTAAATTAAATATTTATGTCACAATAATACATGCAACCAAATATTTAATCATTTAATTAATCATAAAAGTATTTTTACTTTAATTTTCAATTAAATACTTAATTAAATCAAAATATTCAAATATTTCAATTTAATTAATTATTTCAAATAACATAGGATATAATTAAATAATTAATCCAACTATAATCCATTAAATCATTAAACATAGGAAATCACTCAAAACCCAATAAATCACTTGAAAGCATATACAAGAAAAACACACACTCAGGGAAGGGGTATTCGAATTCCTGTCAACTAGACGAATCCGGATAGGGTACTCAAATAGAAACTCATCCAACATTAGGATGATAAGGCTTAGGTTAGGGTTTTGGATCTATATGTTACCTCCCCTCTTTACCATTGAGATGAATATTTATGGGCACGCTCACTCCTGCCAATTCAAGGAAAACAATGCCTTGTACCTGTAATCCTGTCATCAAAAGAACACACATGTACATATAATATAATATTCCAAAAAATGATAGGGATCAGTCGAACGTGTGGCTCTCACCGAGGCAACTAATTATGTCTCTGTCCTCTACCACGACAACACATCAACAAGTACATCCACATATAAGACAACCACACACATGCAAGTATGGGGTAAGTACCTCATAATTTGAAATCAACATGCAATAATCATCACATCTATCTATGCATATGATAAACTATAACATAATAATCACCATCAACTAAAAGAATAATAGCTCTCATGAAAGTAGCCCAAAAGAATTCAGCCAATCAACTAAAACCACTGCCCAAAAGAGTACGACATCAGTAACTAAAAGAAAAATATGGTTGGGTATTACATCCACCCCCCTAGGATTAGGCTTACTCCTGGAAGCCCATAAACAAGTAGGGATGTAAATCTCGTAATATAGCTACATCCTCCCATGTCACTGAAGACTCATCATTTGGGTCCCATTGGACCCTTACTTGCTCTATGGTGTGACTGCTAAGGGTCACACCCTGCTACTCCAGAATACGTATTGGCTCCAAAGCCAGCTACCCATCCTTGACCTGTAATGCATTCCAATCAAGTACATGCATAATGTCAGGAATATATCTCCTAAGAACTTAAACATGAAAAACAACGTGGATGCGCAAAAGGCTAGGTGGCACAGCAAGTTGAAAAGCAACTGGTCCTATCCTCTCTAGGATCTCAAATGGTCCCACAAAGAGAGGTGCCAAATTTGAACCCTTTCCATAATGGATCAGACTCTTTTGTGGGTTCACTCTTAGGAACACTCTATCTCCAACTACAAACTGCCTATCCACCATGTGAGCATCTACATACTTCTTTTGTCTATCCTGTGCAGTCACTAAATGCTCACGAATCTGCACTACCTACTGCTCCATATCCTAAAGCATCTCAAGACCAAGAAGAATACGGTCCTCCAATCTATCCTAGCTCAAAGGCGTATGACAAGGATGGACATACAATGTCTAGAAAGGTGCCATCCTAATAGAACTGTGATATCCGTTATTGCACGCAAACTCCACTAGGTACAAGTAGTCCTCATAGTGAGTCTATCTATCCATGACATACATCCTCAACATGTCCTCAAGAACTTGGTTCACCCACTCTGTCTATCCATCAATCTCAGGATGATACGCCAAACTGAAATTCAGCTGAGCACCAAGATTGTGCTGTAATGATGTCCAAAAAGCTGAGGTAAATACAGGATCTCGATCTAATATAATTCAGAGAGGAATGCCATGAAGTCTCATGATATCCTGCATGAAGACTCGGGCTACAAAAGCTATTGTATATGATGATCTCATAGGTGAGAAATGAACCACCTTGGTTAACTGATCAACGGTCACCATGATAGCATCGTGTCTAGGAGGAATCATAGGAAATCCAACTATGAAATCCATAGAAATAATATCCCACTTCCAAGATGGAATGAGATTCAGCTGAGGAAGCCCTACTGGATGCTAATGATCTGCCTTGACCCTCTAGCACTCTAAGCATCTAGCCACAAAGTCTTCTATATCCCTCTTCATATCAGCCTAATGATAGAGTTGATGAAGATCTGCATGCATCTTCTTGACACTTGGATGTGCTAAATAGGGTGCATAATGAGCCTTGGATAACACTAATGTATGAAAATCATCCAATGGTAGTACATAGATCCCGCTCATATGATGCAATAAACCATCTGAATCCAAAACATAACAAAATAATTTTCCCTCTAATGGTATCCCTGACTCTATCTCTACCTTCACCTCCTGATACAAGGTATCTCTAGGAAGTGACTGGAGTATCCTACTCCTCAAGTCCACACTAAGAGTCAATGCTAGAATGGCCTGTCACTTGTGACTCAATGCGTCTGCAACTACATTTTCCTTTCCCTTAATATACTTTATCTCAAAGTCATATTCACAAAGGAATTCCATCCACCTGCTCTGTCTAGCATTCAGATTAGGTTAGGTAAAGATGTACTGAAGGCTATGGTGATCACTATGAAGCTCAAACCGGTGTCCTGATAGAAAGTGTCTCCACCATACCAATGCATGGACAACGCAGCTAACTCCAGATCATGAGTAGGGTAATTAAGCTCATGATCCTTGAGTTTGTGGGACTCATAGGCAATCACTCGCCCATCCTGCATGAGAACTGTTCCAATCCCCTCTAATGATACATCAGCACACACTACAAAATCTCCCACTAGATCAGGCACAGCTAGGATAGGTGCACTAGTCAAACACACCTTAAGGCTCTGAAAATCCTCCTCGCACTTCTCTGTCCATATAAAATTTTTCCCTTTCCACTGAAGAGATGTAATAGGTTGTGCCACTCTAGAGAAGTTCTTCATGAACCTGTGGTAGTAACCCACAAGACCCATGAAGCTACATACCTCAGACATATTAGTGGGTGTTGGCCACTCCATAATAGCCTAAATATTCAAAGGATCTACTGAGATACCTTCTCTAGAGATAACATGACCAAGATACTGTACCTCTGACTTGAAGAAATCACACTTAGCCGGATTGGCATAAAGTTGATTCTTCCTAAGGCACTAAAAAATGTGTCAAAGATGCTCTGCATGCTCCTCCATGGATCTAGAAAAAATTAGTATATTATTCAAGAAGACAAGCACAAAGCGATCAAGGTACTCTCAAAATATTCCATTCATCAAACACATGAATACCGATGGAGCATTCGTCATCCCAAAAGGAACCACTGTGAACTTGTAGTGTCCATAGCATGTACAAAATGTTGTCTTGTGGATATCTACATCCTCAATCCACAACTGGTGGTATCCTGATTTAAGATCAATTTTAGAGAACACCTTGGCTCCCTTGATCTGATCAAATAGGTCATCTATGCATGGCAATGGGTACCTATTTTTTACCGTCACCTTGTTCTACTGTCTATAGTTGATACACAAGCATAATGATCCATCCTTCTTCTTGACGAAGAGGATATGTTCTCCCCAAGGAGATACACTAGGGTGGATACTCCCCTTTTCCAACAACTCCTCTAGCTGCAGTTTTAGCTCACTCAACTCGTGAGTAGCCATCCAATATGGAGCTCTAGATATAGGCTCTACTCCAGGCACAAGCTCTATGTGGAAGTCTATGTCACACTTCGGTGGCATACATGAAACCTCACTAGGGAATACATCAATGAACTCTTGTAGTATAGGATGATCCAATGTCTTGACTTCTCTCTCCATACCATCTATCTCATACATAGATATTGCAAACATCTGACAACCCTTTCGCATACATCACTTCAGTTTCATAGAGGATATCATGCAAAGGGATATGGGTCAAGGAATCCCCATAATGAGATACTCCTTACCATCATCATCCTTTCAAAGGATGGTCTTCCATCTACAATCGATATTAGCTCCATGAGTTCCCAACCAATCCATTCCTAAGACAACCCCATATGATCCCAAAGGAATCACATGAAGTTCAACTGAGGTAATGAAATTCCCTAGGTTTAGCTCACAATTATGAACCAAGGAATCCATAGCTACCCTATCCCCTAAGGCTAGTTCCACTTGCCAACCTAACTCTTTCTTTTTAGCCACTAGCCCACAACACTCAACAAGGAAAGGTGATATAAAAGAATCGGTCACTCCTAAATCAAACAATATAGAAATAGAGGTACCCTAAATAGTGCCAAAAGTTTCAATAACTGTCCCCTGATGCTCTTCTTGTCTATGATCCATGGCTACAAAAACTCTGTGTGAACCCCCTCCTACAGTAAGCTCTGAGGCTAGTGGCCTCTATGAAGAGTATTGTGGTTCTCTCCATGGACAATTCACCGCAATGTGGCCAAACTAACCACGGGTGAAACATCCTATGCCTCTAAAATTCCCTCTCCCATTGGAGGGCGCACTAGACTGTTGGAAACTCCCTCTGCTTATACTAGGTTGTGCGCTCTAAGCTAGACAGTTGGACTGATTACGCTTATAGCGTTGTCCACTCCTGAAACTCTTACCACTCTGGGTAGGAGGTGCAGAATTCTACTGCTACTACTATTGGTTCTGGATCTAGTTCTGATTACCTCTGTAATAATTAGATGGCTTCTTGAAGTTCCCAGTGCCCTACGACTGGTTACCTCTATAGCCTGCTCCAGAAGCTCCACTAGTCTGGCCACCGTATCGACCTCCATGGCCTTCTACCAAGTTAGCCTCTGCTAGAATGGATTTAATAACCACAGCTCATAGGTTTTTAGGCTCAAAGAGCTTTATGTCCCCTATGATGTGGGCATTAAGCCCTCGTACAAAGTGTTGTACCATTAGTGTTGAGTCCTGGCCATATCCAACGTACTACTTGAGCTCATAAAAATGATGCTCATACTGCTCTACTATCAATGTCAGCTGTCTCAAATTATGAAACTCATCGGCCCTCTTCTATCTCCACTGATTAGATAGGAACCTCTCTCTAAAGTTATAAAGAAAGAGTTCCCAGGTAATAGTGTCCATATGAAGACCTAGCTTATCTTCCTTAATCTTCCACCAAATAGCCGCAAAATATGTCAACTACATCACGACATATCTTTCTTTAGTATTACTACTAAAGGGATGCATCACGAAGACTCTATCCAAAGCTATCATCCAAGTCTCTACCTCCAAACCAGATTCTTTTCCATTGAAAGGGATAGCCATCCCTCTTGTCAGGTCCCTCATGTGGTTCGCTGCAACCACCACTGGGTCCACTGTAATAGTCCTCCCACAAGGGCTCCTAGATCTCTCCCTCTATCTCTCCTCATGATGGGAGTGATGAGATATATCCTTCTCCACTCTGGCTCTCTCAAGAAGGTGATCTAGGATAGCCTGAAGTATCTACCTAGTATCCAATCCCCCAGACTCATCCTGACCCTCTCTCCTCTGATCACCTCTATCCTGCTACTGACTAACCTCTTGTCTGATACTCGTGGAGGGGCTAGGATTCCTACCTCCCCACGGTCACCAGACCCACCTCTACCATGGGCACCTGACCCACCTCTGCCATGGCCTCTAGTAGCTCTTGTTTCAGGCATGATACCTGAAACAAACAGAGATAGATACAACATTCACCACAAATCTTGAATCATAAACTAAAGAATGAATATAACCATAAAGAAATAATTTGAAAATAAATGTTTTGTATGTCTATGTTTTAGTTTTAAGTTCAAGCTAGACACAGCCTAATGGGCATACAATTCCCAGAGTTCCCAGTGTAGAAACTAGGGCTCTGATACCAAATGTAACGCCCCGCCAGGGAACCCAAGAGAGATTAACCTAAACATGATACTATGTTTGCTAAATAATTTTTTTTTTAACAGTTTACATAAAGATACATACATTAATGCAGAAGCAAATACCATTTATATACATGTCTTACACTCACATAGATTACACGACTCAAGGGTTCCATGACATTGAATTACTTAAAGCATAACACAACTAACCATATAATAAAAGATTCCATTTGAATAGGTATAACAAATACAACTTACAAAACCATAATAACAATCCTCATGGATAACCATGAAACCACCATAAATTCACATCCACTGCACATGTCAAAGGGTATGTGGTAATCACTCTAATCTACTTAATATACAATTTCTAGATTAGGTATCACATGCGATACTCTAATACAAGATTTACAATAATGAAATTACATAATAAATGATGAAGTAACATAAAGAGCTCATCTGCAAAGAACCATCAAGCACTTGGTACAAGGACGTCAAATCTCAATGGGTAAAGAATCACTACCACCCATCCATGTGGAACCACTAAGGTCCACCCCACCATGCCGAGGAGATAACAATAGACCCCAATCGGGTATCCAAACCAATAAGGAATAACCACTAAGAAAGGGATCCTAATAGCTCTCTAATCCAGGTGTACTATACATCATGAAAGGTAAGACTCACTAATCCAGAGGCAACTGACATACGTAGGAGATATAGACTATGTAAAGGAAGGTGTCATCATGTACGTCTAACCCTTAAGTTTTGTCCTAGCAATCCCAATGGATTTTGACACTTAAGTGACCATACACGGAGCCAATGACCTCTCAGACTGACAAGGCCACTAACTATTCTAGGTACCCCTCAAGGAAACTAACATCTTCTCATCACCATCTTAGCCTATAATAGCACTCAAGCATGGGTGAGGACACATCTATTAATTCATTTTAATATCTCTCAATATGTATTTAGTTATCACTTATTAAGTAAACTCCACAATAAACAATCCAGTAGTCACTTATGGACACAGAACTTATTGCAAGCCATCCCCTACTACACATCTAGGTAACCTACCCAAGGCTTACTGATCCTACAAAGATATAACATAGGTCACATACCAAGTATACCCAAATCCAGTATCCCACACATCAGGAGCGGTCACATATAGGTACACAATCAGATAACAAGATCGAAAGGGTCAACATGGTCAGTTTAGGGTAATAAAATAAAACACACACTCCATATAATAACAAAAATGTTAAACACCCCCCGGCCTCTGTATACATCCTATGTCATCTAATGCCCCCAAGATAACACATATACGCAAAAGAGAACCATAACGATGCATGGAACAAAAACGTCCTAAAGGACTGAAAAATGAACATAAACATGAAACATTTACAGGTATCCACATATGAATGTTACTTTAATACATCAATCTAATAAAATGACAATTATCAAAATTTGATTAAATAACATTCATGTTTCTATTCCATAATACACATATTATAATTCAAATATAGACTAAATTTGTCATGTAATGAATTGATTATAATATGCATTAATTAAATCATGATTAAATATAATATAGGTTAATTAATTATAAATCATTTATAGTATATATATTAATCATATTAAAGTTCAACTAAAGTACAAGTCAATTTAAAAATTCTTATCTACTAAGATATTAAATTAACAATGAAATATGTTAATTAAAATTAATAAACCTTTATTAATTAAAATCAATAACCCTATGTTAATTAAATAATAATTAAAACCCTATTCATAAACATTATTAAATAAATTGCATATTAATAAACAAAAATTATTAACAAACTAGACATATTTATATTAATTAAAAATTTAAACTAAACTTTTAAAATAAAAAAATTAAAAAAACCAGTTTTTAAAAAAAAATTAATTTAAAACTTTAAACATAATTAAAAAAAAAATTAATTCAAAACAAAAAAAAGTTAAAAAAAAACATATGATGTGGGGGTCCCACGCGTCTCTCCCCCTGCGCATAAAGCGCATGTGGTGGGGGCCCACGGGGCTCCTCCCCCCTGCGCATAAAGCGCTGCAAGAAAAGGGGACAGGTGGGTACTGTCACCCACCTGCCGTATGGCGGGTGGTGTGACAGCCCACCTTCCCTTAGGAGGGTGGCGCTAGCCATAGGGGATTGGTGGCGATGGGGTCCTACCTCCCTAATAAAATTTAAAAAAAAATTTCCTTCAAAACTTTTCCATTTTTAATAAATGCTGTGTTTTTTTTACAACGAAGTTTCTTTAATAATTTTTTTAAATAAAATTAAATCCGAAAATATGGAAAACAAGAAAAGGTAAATGCATTTTACTTCTTCCCTTTTTGTCCTTTCTGGAAATTTCTTTTTGACTGGTGAAATTAATTTTCAAGCCTGTATTTTTTTCCAAGGAGCTAAATTTTCCAACTAATTTAGTTTTTCAAAGACAATTCAAAGGGAAGATTTATTTATTTTTCCCCTATGGTTTAGACTATAGCACAAATTTATTTATTGATTTCTAGGAGATCTATAATGAATTTTCTCTTGAAATTTTGCCAGCATTCCCTGCTATGACAAGACTTTATAAAACATGAAAAATTTAGATCTATGGGTTTTCTAAATACCCAAAAACATGAAAACCCTAATACACCATCTAGGAGCAAAAACATTAAACATGCATCCATCCAATCATTGAAAACTTCATATTTCACAAAATTGAAAACAATATATGGAGAAACAAAACCTACCTAGATTCCAATGCAAGAACTGAAGAGCTGTGCCTTTGAAGAAGATATGAAACCCGAAAACCTCTAATCCTGATTCAACCACAACTCTGAGATCCACGAAGAACCAAGCACATGCAAGCAAGAAAACACCCAAATTCTCCAAAAACAACAAGCAACCACAACAATCCTCAATCCTTCAAAAATCTCCAATCACCAAGAGCTCTCCAAAATGCAAAACCTGTTATGAGAGAATGAGAGGAGAATTCTCCTAAAGAGAATCAACTTCCCCTAATTGTGCAAACCCTCATGACAACTCCCCATTCAATCTCTAAAATGACTCAACTTGAAATTGAAAGTAATTCCCAATTAAATAATTAAAATATCTTTTTTTGCCACAACCCAACTTTGACTCCTAATATATAGTTGAGAATTTTAAATTTGAAAATACTTTTTGAACACATTCATGGACATGTAATTAATAAAATATTAAATTAAATAAATTAAATATTTATGTCACAATAATACATGCAACCAAATATTTAATCATTTAATTAATCATAAAAGCATATTTACTTTAATTTTCAATTAAATACTTAATTAAATCAAAATATTCAAATATTTCAATTTAATTAATTATTTCAAATAACATAGGATATAATTAAATAATTAATTCAACTATAATCCATTAAATCATTAAACATAGGAAATCACTCAAAACCCAATAAATCACCTGAAAGCATATACAAGAAAAAAACACACACTCAGGGAAGGGGTATTCAAATTCATGTCAACTAGACGAATCCAGATAGGGTAGTCAAACTAAAACTCATCCAACATTAGGATGATTAGGCTTAGGTTAGGGTTTTAGATCTGTATGTTACCTCCCCTCTTTACCATTGAGATGAATATTTATGGGCAAGCTCACTCCTGCCAATTTAGGGAAGATGATGCCTTGTACCTGCAATCATGTCATCAAAAGAACATGCATGTACATATAATATAATATTGCAAACAATGATAGGGATCATTCGAACGTGTGGATCTCGCCGAAGCAAGTAACTATGTCTCCATCCTCTACCACAACAACATATCAACAAGTACATCCACATATATGACAACCATACACATGCAAGTATGGGGTAAGTACCTCGTAATCTAAAATTAACATGCAATAATCATCATAATAAAATAATCACATCTATCTATGCATATGATAAACCATAACATAATAATCACCATCAAATGAAAGAATAATAGCTCTCATGAAAGTAGCCCAAAAGAATTCAGCCAATCACTGAAACCACTGCCCAAAAGAGTATGACATCATAAAATGAAAGCAAAATATGGGTGGGTATTACATCATGCAACAATCCTAAACCAAGTCAAGAAGAATCATAGATTACAAATGAGAGTGTCACTCCTAAAAACTCAAAATACACATCCAAATACCACTCTAAGGAAGACATCATTGGAGATCAGAGTGCTAAAGTCTTGAAAAGATCTAGAGCAAAAGGTTCAACTGTTGATGAAGAGGTATGCTTACTTTCCCAGATTGAACCCCTAGGTGTTGAATATGCGTGCAATGATTTAGATTGGCAAAGTGCTATGCAAGAATAATTGGATCAAATAATCAAGAATGATACATGGGAAGTGTCCCTAGACCTCATGACAAGAATGTGATTGGAACAAAGTGGATATTCAAGAATAAGATGAATGAAGAAGGTACAGTGGTAAGAAACAAAGAAAGACTGGTATGTAAAGGATATGCACACAGAGGAGGATAGACTACACTGATACATTTTC
Organism: Thuja plicata; assembly: GCA_018584345.1. Taxonomy (NCBI): domain Eukaryota; kingdom Viridiplantae; phylum Streptophyta; class Pinopsida; order Cupressales; family Cupressaceae; genus Thuja; species Thuja plicata. The sequence continues at coordinate 2,239,214 of MU227378.1, read as the reverse complement.
CCCTATGAGCAGACTGGAAGCTATCAAGTTGTTTCTAGCCTATGCAACATTCAAGAACTTTAAAGTATATCAAATGGATGCCAAGTTAGCTTTTCTGAATAGTGACTTGAAGGAAGAAGTTTACATAGAACATCCTGAAGGGTTTAATCTATCAAACAAACCAGACATGGTATGCAGACTAAAGAAAGAATTTTATGGAATTAAATAGGCCCCAAGAGCATGGTATGAGAGACTTAATGGTTACTTAACAAAGATAGGGGTCAGAAAAGGAGCAGAAGATTGTAACTTATTCATAAGAGAGATAGATGAAGGATTACTACTTGTCGCTATTTTTGTTGATGACATTATCTTTGGAGGTAATGACAAGCTTAGTGTAGATTTTTCCAAAGAGATGCAAAGTGATTTTGAAATGAGAATGTTTGGACCTATCAAATATTTTTTGGGATTGAATGTAAAACAAACAGACAAAGGCATATTTTTAAATCAGTCTAAGTATGTGAAGGAAATATTGAAGACTTTCAAAATGGAAGATTGAAAACCAGTAAGCACCCCCATGATAAATGGAAGCAAGATTTATAAAGACGATGATTCCATAGCAGTTGACAAGACACTATACATGTATATGATTGGAAAACTCATATATCTTACTCAATCTAGACCAGATATTTCCAATGTAGTTGGAATTGTTGGAAGATTTGTAGCTGAACCTAAAAAAAATCACCTAATGGCAATAAAAAGAATATTCAGATACTTAAAGGGGACTATAGACTATGGTTTATGGTATCCTAACTTAGAAAATATACAACTTCATGTGTATACAAATGCAAATTGGGCAGGTTGTGTTGATGATAGGAAGAGTACCTCAGAAGGAGTAGTATTTCTTGGAGACAGGTTGGTTACTTGGACAAGCAAGAAGCAAAAATGTATCTCTCAGTCGGAAGAAGAAGCTGAGTATGTTGCAGCAACACTGAATTGTTCAACAATGGTTTGGATCAAACAGATGATTAAAGACTTTGGTATTCAGCTTGATTATCCTATTGTTATTCACTGTGATAACACTAGCACTATCAATATGTCAAAGAACCCTGTGATGCACGCAAAGACAAAACACAATGAGATCAAATATCACTTTCTAAGAGAAAAAATTGTAGACAAAGAAGTAAAGTTGGATTATGTAAAAGAACAATTAGAATATATTTTTACAAAGCCTTTATCAAAAGATACTTTTGAGTATCTCAGGGAGAAGCTGGGAGTAATTCCCTTTCCTGAGTTTGATTAAAATTTGCAGTAAACAATGTCAGTCCTTGGTGACTAATGAATGGTTAACTACTCTACTTCTGGAGTAGTACCTATGCTTATTTGTGTTTGGAACCCTTTTTCATTGATGTCAAAGGGGGAGTATATAGTAAGGGGGATCATATACTCTGGGGGAGTATATAGTCATGAAAGTAAAAACATAGTCAAGGATATTGAGAAGATAGGTAAAAATAAAGGAATCACTTTTGGATTGATTGTGTTTTTCATCATATGTTTCCATCAATGTCAAAGAGGGAGATTGTTGGAGATTTGCTTCTGTGCAAATTGTTGATTGTATGTTTGTCATTGATGACAACATATAATATACAGTGGTGTTCTATATGCAATTACCAATACACATGTTGTGGAGCCTTGCATGTTTGTTTCCATGGTGTAGACATGTTTTGGTTACTATGTGCATTCACACAGATTCAGAGATGCATTCTCAGTGGAGTTATGTTAATCTGTTTAGGCAGTTACAGTTTCTAGAGATTATCTATTTAGAGCTGATGTATTTACATTGTTTCTTGAGTTACGCCTATTTTTGGGATATGCATGTTTTTATTCATGTTTAGTTATGAGTTAATGATAATTATCTAAAGGTGCTAAACGTGTTCTACCAAAAGCAGGATGTTTGAGTCAATTTGGTAGAGCCAACTATGTGAAGCGTCGAGTCTATTCAGTTTGAGTTGCATGGTTCTAATTAGGTTGCATGCTTGATTTGGATGACTAAAGAAGTATTGAAGGGACTCCTAAAGCCAACTAAGATCACATATTTTGGGTAAGATACTTATAGTATTTCATTTAATGAACACTAAGTGTGAATGAGAAGAGGAGAGACAGAAAAAGTACAGAACATAATGTCTGTTTTTTTGGGATAGTAAAGACATTTCATTCATCAAGAAAATATCTATGTGAAGAAGAAGTGAAAGCATACAATACACTGGAACTGATCAAGATAGCAGGTCTACTCAAACAGTTCATTTATCAGATATAGTGCATATTTGTTTTACTGAAGGTTGCAACCTTCATCATTTTAGTAGTGAGATTTTTGGACAGTGAGTCCTCACCCCTAACAAGATTATTTGTGAAAGACTCCTAATAGGGTCTAACCCTTAACTAGGTCACTGTACTTATTGAATTGTAAAGATCAACTCCTAACAGAGTTGTAAGATCTTCTAACATGGATTATTATAATCAAGTATAGTTCTTTGTGGGTGCTAATTCCCACCGGGGTTTTTACCTATTTGGTTTCCTTGTAACCAAAACTATTGTATTCTATTGTGTGTTATCTGAATGTGTTAATGCTTAATGTTATTCTGTAATTAATTGGATAAACTAATTAAACTAGCTGATAACTGATTCAGCCTCCCCCTCTTAGTTATCCCTTGAGACTACTCCAGCACAATCTTGGTGTACAAGTCTAATTTTCCTGATAAAATATCTAACACAAAGAAAATTATGGTAATATTGAATGTGTTATTTAATTTCTCTGCTGGGAAGGATCAAGTGATAAAGGGAAAATTAAAGATTTTGGTAGAATCTTAAAATGCTTATTTCCCTAGTATTTATGACAAGGAGGGAAAGTTGATTGATATTCCCATATGGACAGGGGATTTTTATTTGATTGTATAAATTATTGAAAAATTGTTAAACTTAAGTAATAATATTGATGTACAAGGATTTAATGAGGTATTAGACAATTTTTTTAGAGATGAAGTTGATTTGGTTAATTTTATTTATGATACGAGGGTCCTAACCGATGCCCGATGGGCTGAGGCTGTTAGCTAGATTGAGACTGTTAGATATTTTTAGTGGCTAATAGACAGGGATTTCTCTAGGTGGGAGGTAGAGATGAAGAACAAGAAGGAAGTTTAAAATAGTGGAGACTTCACCAATTTTGTCTTTTTGTAGTCATTTTTTGACTTGGCACTTGAGCTTGTTCATAGGGAGAACAATTATCTGAATAGGTACCTTGACTTCTCTGTCAAAATCTGTGGGTATACTAAACAAATCAAATAAATTGTATCTGATTACCTATAGATAAAAGAACTTGATGTCATTTTGATGAAGCTAACTTCTTGCGCAAATTTTTTTGAAGATTTGAAGATGTCTTTCTGGGTCTTTATTGTTAACTAGTTTTCCAATTGTAATTTTTCCCTAAGTGATCTGAAGCTTGTTTCAATCCTTACTCTATAAAATGATTTCCAAGATCACTTAGGAAGGGCTAAGAATTTTTTTCCAAATTTCCAATAGGCTTATACTTAGTCAGGTTTAACAAGTATAGTTGAATGTTTGTATACAATTGACAGAGAAATATATGCTTTAGTATCAGTGTTTTAGTCTTATTGAGTCCTATTATCATTGAACAAACTATTGTATGAAGATGATGATTTTGAAACATCAATGAAATATAATCTTGATTGGTACTCTCATTTTTTTGGTTCTATGAGTTGTGAATTCATCAAATTTTAATTCCTCATTCAATTCACCGCATATTTCTTATATGTGAATGTCTTAATTCTAAGCTTTGATCAAGGATCAATTAAAACACAAAAAATTAATTCATGAGTTCATAGGGTTGGTACTAGGGTCAATATAAGAAGTTAAATTTTATATTACATTGAAGGATATTATTGTAATGCAATAATAGTTTGAGTCATGAATCAATCACAATTTATGTCTTTGCACAAGAAATGGTAAGGTGATTATATCTCCCAATGGATAAGGAACTGGTCTAGAATTTGTTGGATTAAATTGTTGCCTTGGTGATTCATTATACATGGTTATTAAATATTTGTATATACTTCTCATGTTCCCAACAAGGTTGATGTTCAATGGGTAATTAGTCATTATCTAGTATCTCTTAATTATGTTGAGCCTTATATGAGATTTTTTCTTGTATTAATGTCATTCAGTGTATATTCAAGGGCATTAAAGGGAATCCCCCCTTAGTTTTGGAGAACCTAAAGTGTAGAGGGATAATTCAGTATCTTTGTTAATTGGTCTAGTGCTCTTAATAATTTGAGAATTGGAGTTGTCCTCTCAAAAAAATGTATTGAAGAGTGTACTGGTATCTTTTTAAGTGTAAATCCTTTTCAGGAACTAACAGGTCAGATAGATGAAAAAAACAAGGATAAAAAAGGTCAAACTTATTGAAAGATTTTGACAATGATGATCAGCTCATAGCCTTCTTGGATAATTCTAAGGTGTTTATGGAGCACTATTACAAAGGTAGTGATAATTATTGCAAAGAATTTTCTCTAGATAATATGAAATATTTTCCAAAAGGAGTAGACTAACTCAAAGGCAATAAAATTCCAAAAGGCATGGTTTCCCTAGAGAAACTATTTGACAAACATGATGCTTACATCAAGTAGAAGAGAGTGAAAGGAAATAATATTACAAGTGAATATGAAAGCATAAATATAGTTGATTCCCAAAATCCCAAGATGGTCAATGTAGGAAAATTTTCTACACCAGAAGAAAGGGCCAAGTTGACAGAACTCCTAGTTAAATATCAGGATGTTTTTGCCAAGTGTTATGAAGATCAAAATAATTTCATGGGAGGAAGATTAAAGAATCACATTCCCTTGAATCTTGATACAACTCCTTTCTATCAAAATAAATGTAATTACAATCCCATAATATTTGATGCTATCTTTCAAGAAATTGACAAGATTCTCAAGGCAAAGATTATATAACCTATCCATAATTCCACTTGGGTAGCTAACATGGTTCTTGTACATAAAATTAATAGAGTGATAAGGGTCTGTGTACACTTTAGGAATTTGAACCAAGCTTCCCTAAAGGATAATTATGCCCTTCCTAATATGGACCATATTTTGTAGACAGTGGACAGTTCAAAGATGATGTTCATGTTGGTCAAATTCTCAGGATATAATCAGATTAAGTTTGAAGAGGAAAATCAACAAAAAATGAAATTTACTATACCTTGGGGAACTTTTATATATAATAGCATTCCATTTAGACTTATTAATGTAGGTACCACCTTCTAGAGAGATATCTATATGTCCTTCAAATATTTAAGGAATAAAATCTTAGTGATTAATCTCGATGATTTAACTATGTTTCCTAAAAGGAGGAGGAGTTATTTGCATGATCTAGAGGTAAAACTAAAAAGATGTTAGGAGCATGGTATTTCTCTTAATCCTAAGAGGTTATTATTTTTTTTGATGAAAGGAAAGATCCTAGGAAACACAGTCTCACAAGAAGGAATCAGAATCAATCATGAATGGGTTAAAGTTATCCAGCAGTTGAGTCTTCCATCAAGAAAGATCGGGGTCAAATATTTCTTTGGGAAAATAAAATTCATGTGAAGGTTTATACCTTATTTCTCTGACATCACAAAACATAATTTAGATATGATGAAACAAAATCAAGGCTTTAGGTCGAATGAATCTATAAAATGGGCATTTAACGACATTAAAGAAGCCATAGCTAAAGCGCTAGTCTTAACACATCCTAATTTCAACAAATATTTCATTATTTATTGTTATGGATCAAAATATACAATATCTACCATACTACAATAGGAGAATGAATACAAGTTCTAGGCACCTATATCCTTCATGATAACTCCATTGAAAAAGTATGAATTGCACTACTCTGAGGTGGAGAAACATTCTTTGATATGGTTAAAGTACTAAAATAGTCCATATTTTACATCTTACACTCCCATGCTATAGTATTTTCTCCCGAGCCAGTGAAAAGTATCCTCACACAGCAAGAAGTTGGTTGTAATATGAGGAGAGCATAGATAACAAAGGTACACTATTATGATATGAATATTAAGTCTATAAAGTTTTTTAGAGGCTGAGGTTTGTGCAAAATCATCATAGAGAATGAATCTAAAGCTCTAGAAGAGAATCATAAAGTAATACTAGTAATCCTACAAGACCCCTAGTTCTCTAATATAGCTTATTTCCTTACCTATGATAAAATCTCAAAAGGATTGTCCCTGAAGAAAAAGAGGAATTTGAGGATGAAGGCGAGTAAATATGTGATCTGGAACTATACCCTATATAAAAGAGATTTAGATGGAACATTCCTTAGATGCATGGACAAAGATAAATAGTGGAAGATCTCAAAATCTTTCCATGATGAGGCTTGTGGAGGACACTATTCTTCCACTATTACATCTTTCAAAATTCTAAGGCAATCTTACTGGTGCAGGGGTACTCACCAAATATAGGGACAAGGATGCATAAACATTTTGTGGAACCTTTGTTTCTCTTTTTGCAAATTTGTGTTTGTGTTTTTGTGTTTTATAATAATGTCCTAAGGTTTGTTATGGCATACCCTATTTGGCATCCTTATAAGCTAAATGGGTTTCATAGTCATATCAGGACATTTTTTGTTAGTTTTGTGTGTTTACAATTTAGATGTCATGTGTGTGTCGACATGCAAACCTTGGATGGGTGTTGACACCTTGACAAGTTTGTTTTTATCTTTGAGCATCTTTTCTTGCTAATTTTAGAAAGTGGTTGTTTAGAAAAAATTTCTTGTCTCCATGCAATAATGTGAAGTTGAATAGTTTATTGAATGAAACTAATGGAATGTTTGGGTTTGATTTCCCTTGAAGAAGAGAACTTGAGGAAGTACAAAGGGCTTGTTGAAGAACTCTGAATGTATGATTTGGTGAAGACAGTTTTGCATAATATTCATTTTTCCTGCATTTTTCTAATAATAGTGATTTACTATGTGCATGAATGGATTGTATGTGATTTAAAATCAATCTAGGAAGCTAGAGAAAATTGTTACCTTCCATTTTCATCCATTCTGATCTTTTGAAGTGTTATAGTTTGTGAGAACATTAGGTTTTAGTTCTGAATATGTCATTTTGAGTAGTTTTAGCTAGGGTTGTGTTGTAATGGTTGTAGTTTCAATTTTCACCATTGGTTTTCATCTAACCTTGGTAGAATTTAAGATCTTCACATGTAATTTCAAATTTCCTTCTCTATTTTTGTGTTCATGTAGGGATCTGGAAGAAAAATGATTCCCTAGGTGGACATCTCTATGTGGCCACCTAGAATTTACTAATGTTTAGTTCACATATTGTAATGTAGTTTGAGCTAGAAGGTATATCTTTGGATTCAGATGTTTTTAGGGATCCCTCAACACCTAAAAGTGTTGGTTTGGAGAAACACTAAAAGGAAAATGTATTTCCTTAATTGATTGGGTCTAATTAGTCCTTTGTAGGACAATGTCCACCTACAAGTTTAGTTGCTATGTGTTTAGTGTTGAAGTCTCTCCTTAAGGATTTGGTAGGAGGTCAATAAATGGTATCTATATCTCTAGTTTTTTTTTCTAGGTTGTGTTGGAGAATTTTCTTGCAGAATCTCAATATAGCAATTATGCTTGACTCTTAGATTCCCAACTTATGATTCATACAAGTAAAATTCTACTTGATGAGGGTTTATCATCCTTCTTCTTTGAGCTCCATAGACTTAGGTGGGTGTACCTTTCATAGTTTACTGCTTCTCAGTATCTTTAAAAGTGGATCAAAGGTTACATTGATTTGTCTCTTACCTTTTACTACAATAATTGATAGCACATCTTGCAAATGAATAGAAATTTTTTTATGCAGAGCTTAACAAGCTAGACCATGAACTTGGAAAGGGAAAATAACAGTGAAATAAGGATTCTCATCTTTCTTCTTTTTAGAGATCTAAACTCAGGAAGGCTAACCTAATGATTATCTCTCCAAGGAATCAAAAAAATGAATTCTATTCTTCAATACAATTGATTAAACATATATGTTCTTAATAAAATAAATGTAAATGATTGTTTAGATTTAAGATTGATGATGATAACTACTTATCAAAACCTAGATCAGTGCCTAATCCAGGGAAAAGAGTCAATTGAGATATGCATTCATGAAAATTAATTAATTGAAACACATATGAAACTCAGATTGAGTGCCTTACAAACCACCTTCTCATTCCCACACCCATGTATCAAATTCCTACACAAATATCTAGCCCTCTGGAACTACTCATAAGATTTACTCCCTCCTTGAAACAAACTCACAAATAGTCACACAGTTACCTTATAACCAGTACACTTAAAATGCCTTACAGATTAAACATACAAGAGCATAAAAATAAACACAAGAAGACATCATTGATGTGAAACATGAAATTCCATTGTATTTTATTAATATACTTATGCTTCAATACATTGAGAGAGACAAAAATCTTGAAAACTAGACAAAATTTAGAAGTCTTCCTTGCACTTGTGAATTCATTATCATTTACAATATCTTACAACTTTCTATATATAGAGAGAAATATCCATCCTAGAATCCTTAAAGAGAAAGGATGCAAAAATATTTGGATGGATAGGCAAAACCTAAAAAGTAATAAAATACAAAAATATAGTTACATCTTCAGTTGGTGGACAAAAACACTTGAGTAGCTGATTTGAAATAATTCCAAATCTCTGGTAGTTGGAACCTTTGTCCGTAGATATTCTGGGTAACCTCTTGAGGTTGTTGTAAGACCTAGTGATTTCCAATACAGGCTAACTTACACTAGTCTTGCTGATGATTACCCTTCCTATTCTCATTGATCATGTGCCAGGTGCCACTTTACTCCTCATCCATCACATCCAAGTCAATAGTTTCTGGTTTCTTCTTCAGATTGGTGATGTTGTCCCACTCTATAACTTCAGCCTCTAAATGCCAATTAAAACTTTGTACGCTCTATAACAATTTTATTTTCCTTTCCCATTTGGCATCAGTTATAACCTTGACATCTGTAACAAACTTCACAAAGTTTGTTTCTACTTTAAAGGCTTCATCCAAGGTTCTATTGAATATGTCCATGTACAAGACTCTGTCATCTATTAGGAATGCCTCTTTACTAGGTAATAGAGTATCAAACCCATTCCTCCATTCTTCCATTGACTTTATCTTATCATCTTCTCCCTTGGATGGAGGAATAAATCTGTTAAAATCTAGGCTAAACATGTTGAACCTTGCCCGAATTTGATTGGCCTTGCCCTTGAAGAATGACAATGTTGTGCCAATGTTCTCAATCATTTCTCCCACCTAACAAAATATCCCTGGGAGATCTATCCTATGTGGTTACATGGCTTCTAATCTCTCAAATAGGGTTCCCCTACCTGACCAAGTGCCAAACTATGGGTCCAAAGTTGCAATGTGGCCTTTCACCTCTGTTTCTAGGCCAGGTAGCTTGCTATAGGTCTTGTGCACCAAGTCTACCTTTCCCTTTAGGATATCTATTCTATGCTACAAGAGTTTATATAAGGCACTTAAGGCCACTTTATTCTGATATGGGCCTGGTTTCTCTGTTTCTAGTGGGAAGTCCTCTGTAGTCTCTATCTAAATAAACACAACTTCCTTAGGTGGAGTGGGGAGACATTTGGGAGCCTCTTCTAATTTATTATTTAAAACCTCAACTTTCCCTTGTACTGACTTTATTGGAATCAAGCATCTTTCCCTATCCTTAATGACAACAATAGACTCATCAAATAATTTTGTATACCTTGCAGAGATGATCTTATCCTCATCCATCTTATTCTACATTGTCCAGGTGATCTTATCCTAATCCATCTTCTCTTCTACACTGACCAAGGAATGATTTTGTCTCCTTGGTTCCAGAGACCAAATGGCTAGTGTCTGGGATCTTGGATCATATCCACGTCCCCTTATCATTTCCCCAATTTGTGTCTCAGAAGACAAGATAGCTTTGGTTTCTTTCTAATTTGATTAATGATGAAAGCAGAGGCCAAATCCCACCCAGGAAAAAGCAACATCCCACTGGACTTGACTAATTGTCTTGCCTCTTCAGGGGTTATTATCTCATTCTCTGGATTATAGGCCTTTAAAGATTGTAGGGCTTCAATTTTCATAGCATCACCCCCTATCAATTTCAATTATGCTCCTACTTCTCATTGCTTCCTCCATATCAAGAATTTCTTGAATTCATCTATCTTGATGAAAGCATCATCACTGAGGAACTGTTCTTTATGGAGTTATCCCTCATCTTGACACAATTAGAGCGGTAACTCCACTTCTTCTTGGATGTCTTTTTTCTTTCTTCTTCTCTTCTCTTATCTTCTTCCTAAGCTGGTGGTGATACTTCCTATCACCAATAATTAAGGCACCTAATTTTTCCCTTTTATTTCCCTGGGTCTCTGCTTGAGATGGCTCCCCTTGTTCCACTCTCTATTTTTTCCTTAGGGGCTCATTAGTCACCTTAGTATCAAGAACTTCTATAAGGTCAACCTCTGTGCTTTATTACACTGTAGGTGGATGACCCATTGGAGGAGGGATATGTACTGAATATCCTCCATCACTATCCTCTTCATACTTAGAAGATGAGTGCTTCTCAGGACCTCTTTGCTTGTCTTCAATCAATCCCTAAAGTTGATTGTACAAAGTGTGATAATACTCAATCATCTTTGTGAGTCTTTGCAAATAAGGCACTCCTGGGAAGAAACCTCCAAAAGGGATCCCTGACTTCTTTATTTTATGCTCCAATCCTATCAAATCTTGATATTGTGCAACTCTTCTTACTGCTTCTTCATCCTCTAAGATGTTTCTGATAAGGTCTTCCTTGACACACTCTTCATGCACTTTGATAGTAGTGATGCTTGGGGCTAGCAACTTCTTTGCACTTTTTATAAAATCCTTTGGATCTACATACCTATACAAGGCCATACTCATCCTATACTAGCCTAGCCATTTATTCACTACATTCCTGGCCCTTTTTCCAATAGTAAAGTTAGCCACCTTGAATTCTCTAGGTGTGAAGGTGCCTTTTTTGTGAGCAGCTAGATGCTCCTTGTCTATCCACATCAGTTTCTAGACAAACTCTATCAAGGCCGCTCTTAGAGGTACATACTTTGGAATTATGTGTGGGGGCTAGGAGCATCCATAAACCCTGATTATGGTAAAATTCCTCTCACAATATAAATCACCCCAATTGTGATCTCCAGGCCATTTATCTATGTATTTTCAAGGTCTCAGAAGTTGAAGTGTTCTGACTAGTAGCCTAATTACATTAAGGCCCATTAGTTCCAGAAGTGGATGCACAATCCATTTCTCAAAGCCATAGAATGTTTTCTCATTTGAAGTGTAGTTCCAAACCCTAATCCACAAATGTATGGGGTTTGGCTAGCCTTGGAATTGATTTCTAGGTCTTAACAACTTTGTGTTCATGTAGTCAACATTGAAATATAATATCAAATGCATTAGAAGAGAATAATGCATGAACTTGGGGTTGACCTTGTTTTGAATGCTGATCAGGCCCTCATGCATTTTGTCCATGACATACTGGATGTAGGCAAAGTCTATTTTGGAATGGGAGTTCTGAATATCTAAGATAATCATTAGAAGATCTACAGGTAGCTTCTCAATATTCCCATCAATTCCTAGAACCCTACACAATCCATAGGCAACATACTTCATATAAAAAAAGAGGTCTATAAACTCATAAGGTGCACCCTTTGAAGTAGGCAATGGGGCCACATAATTCCTGTTAGACCTGGGCACGTGAGTCTAGACCAACTTTCTCACTATGTTGACCTCTCTAGTGTATTTTATCTACAATTTTTTAGGTCAATTTTTGTGGCAGAAGCATGGTAGATGCCAAAGGATTTCATGAAAGATACCCTCTCTAAAGTTACTAAGGTTTTTTCATCTCCCTTTCTAATTGTTTTGGAGGTAGATTCATATCTTCCAGGTAGGGTTATCAATAGGTCAACATCTACGAAGACATCTAGGACAATTAGCTTTGCTAGACATAATGTCCAAGGGTTTGAAATAGGAATCTATCTATCCATATTTCTATATAAATAATTAAAAAATGAAAGCCAGAGTACCTGGGAGTGATGGAATCTCTACAATTTGACATAGCATCAGTGAAATATTTGTCATCTACCTTTTTATTTTGGTTTTTTCCTGGCAGCAGAGCAACAAACTAGTCTGAGAAATTCCTTTTTCCCTTCTACTCCTCCTCTGCATCCTTGGCCTCGCCACTTCCTAAAGGTCTACTCGACTCATCTTGACTCATCTCTACTGATATTTAATGATCTTCACTGATATTATGAATAATTCTTCTCTCAAACACAAGCTACTTCTCACAATTTTCTCTAAAACTTAAGCAATTTCTTCACTCTAAAAACCCTGAAAACTTATGCAATTTCTCTTCTCTGTACTCTAAAAACTTTGGTAATCCCAATGTACAAAGGTTGCATCTATTTATCATTGAAAATTGAATTCACCAGTGTAGTCAAGAACTTGGAAACTGTTGCTTAATCACTTTTGCAATAACTCTACGTGTCTTGAAATCAATTCTTTCCTAGCCTTTGCACTTGAAATTGACAGGAAATCAAATTTGAAAAGCCTAATTGGAGTAGTCGTGAGTTCTTTTTCAGTTTTAAAAACTTATTATAAGCCAAAAGGCTTGACATTCAATCTGATTGGCCATATTTTCTTGATTTTTCATAGCTCTATATATTACTTGTACTCTGTCAGAATCTTTTGTCTTTATTAACCTTGGCTTTCATAATTCTTCCTTGACATGGCGTGAGAGTTTGCTAAGAGTTTTCTTTGACTCTGGTTATATCACAAGATCTAGCACCAGCCACACAATATTCTTCTTCATCTACGGTTCTCACTAGGTTGCTAGATGGTTTTCTTAACTTGACTTTGCATCTAATTTACTTCTTAAAGCTGAGTAGATTTTTCTTCTTATCTCTAAATCACTTAATAAAATTTACTAGGCTTCTACTTTAACCATGATCACATTTGGAGATTTAGAGATAAAGGGAACCGCTAAGTTGCTGAGAAAAACTCTTAACCCAAGTCTCATTTAGAGATATAGCACTAGCCATTCATCTAATATGAGATCTATGATCCTCACTGATTTGCTAAGTTTTTATCTTAACCTTGAGTTTTCTCAAAGATCAAGCAATAAAGAAAAGTGATAACCATGTTCTGAATCAGAGTTTATCTGGAGATTTAGCGACTAACTAATTCTCTGAATCATTGAGCATTTCAACTAGCCATGGATCTATTCAGAGATCACACGCATACCATAAGATTTAAGTTACGTCAATGGTTTAGATCTTTCTTGTCAACTCAATTGTTAACTTTAACTTGACCTTAAGTCACTTGGAGATCACGTGACTGAGAAAACTCTAAGTCACTAAATTTTTTACTTTACCCTGAGTTTATTCAGAGATCACGCATAGACCACACAATCAGATCTCAATCTACACTTTGTGTTGAGTCTCTGAATCATTTTTTACTTACTCATTTTGTTTGGAGATTATGTGACTACTCTTGATCTTTCATTTACTCTATGACCAACGTTGAATCTTATAATCTTTTTCTTTAACTCTATTTTGTTCTGAGATCACATGACTAAAGGCTATCTCACAATCTTGCAATGCTTGGACTAACTCTAGTTAAGTCTGGAGATTCAGAGATAAATTCTATCTCTGAATCGCTAAAAGATTTACTCAACCCTGGGTTTATTTGGAGAATTCATGAACACCACATATATCTTAGCCATTTATACACGTGTCTACATCTTAGCTTATTACCTCTTGATCTCTGAATAACTCATGACTTTTTGAATTCTTCTAGTGATTCAGTGCCAGACACACATCTCTGCTTTGATCAACGGTTCAAATTTACTCATAGAAAACTTGACTTGCCTCTAGCTTAACCACAACTAACCATGGTTCCTCTGGAGATTCAATGACTGAATGAAACTCTAAGTCACTGAATATTTCTTCTAGCTTGGGTTCTATTTCGAGATCACACGCTAGCCCTCAAATCTTTTCTTGATCATTGATCAGTGCTAAGTCTCACAATATTTCGTTACTTTATCAATTCTTCCTGAGATTACACAACAACCCTTGATTCTTCTTTGATCCAACAACCTCTTCTAAATCTCAAGACTTTCTACTTAACCATACTTTCATTCCGAGATCATGCAACTAAGTTATCTCTGAATCTCGTAATAAACTTTACTTGACTTAGTTTCAACCTTAGGTTTATCTAGAGATTACATGACAAGCCTTGTCTCCAAATCTCAGAAATATTTACTAACTCACAAGTTAATTGGGAGATCACACACAGACTACATGATTAAGCCAAGGATATAACAAGATCTATGACTATCACTTAATCGCTAAAGGAAAGCTTGACCTTGGCATTTTTTTGGAGATCACGTACTAGCCACTCATCTGGGAAAAGATCAATGATCCTCACAATCTTTCACTTAACTCTGATTTCATCTGGAGATTGCGTGATAAAGCATAAAGTGAACTCTGTCTTGACCTTGGGTTAGATTACGAGATCACGCGAGTAAGCTATCTCTGAATTGTTGAAGATTTATTATAACTTGAGTTAAGTTTTGATATCTAGAGCTAGCCACATGAATAAATCTGCATCCACAGTTGTCGCTAAGTAGCTGAATCTTTGAGCCAACTTCATAATTATCTAGCAATCACGCACCAACCACACGATTAGATCAAGATCAACCATCTGCGCTTAATATCAGAATGTATAAGAGCATATTCTTTTCTTCTCAAGATTAAGAGATAAAAGCATGTGCCAAGTCTCGTGACTAGATGGAATATTTTGTTTTGATTGGGAGATCAAGAGATAAAGGGAACCGCTAAAAGCACATGACTTAAACACTTAAGTTACTCGACAAAAAGTAACTTAAAATTAGAACAAGGTTATGAAGGACTAGGGTTTTTGCATGGAAAAGACACAAATGACCTAGGTCTTAGGGTTTTCAACCATTTTTCACTTCATTTCTTGGAAGTAGACACTTGCAGGAAAATTTGATGGTACAGTTGAATAGACCTTGACATTTTAAGGCATAAACCAACACTGGAAACCAAAAATTTAGCAAGACTCAGAAAACTAGAAATATACCCAACAGTGGCTCTATCTAAGGATGCCTGAATGCAATTTCATATCAATAATTATAGATCTCTAGGAGGTAGACCACAACTTCTCTAACCTACTGCAAAAGAAAATACACAACCTAGAAAGAAACACACAATAGAAAGAAAATACACCTATACATAAAGTACAAGACAACTGTGCATGGAAAATACTTGATTTAATTGAAGAAATTTTTGAGAAATTATCCATGCACTGGAGATTCCTATTCTTCATCATTCATATTTTTGAGAAGATACAAATCCTTTACAAATGTCTGATGTATCATGAAGGGACTTATCCACAAGGATTCAAATTTCATATGATTCCCCTTATCCTAAGCTCTGGCTTTCCGTTGAAGAACCAAGTCACCAGGATGGAATTTTATTTCATTTTCCTTTTTGTCAAAAAGATATTTCATCTTTTGTTGTAATTCGATAGTATCCTTTTGCCCATCTCTTCTCATCTCATCCAATTCTACCAATTGAATCATTCTTTCTTACTTTGGCTCAGAGACTTCTAATCCCTCATCTTGGATGAATTTGTAAACATGAAGCAAATTATTCACAGGCATTTTGGATTGAACACCATACACTAATTCAAAAGGAGACTTTCCTATTGCCTATTTCATAGTAATCATGTATGCCCATAAGGAAAGCTTGAAATTTTCATTTTAGGCTCTTTTTTGTTTTCCAGGGTCTTCTTCAAAATTTGTAGAATACTCTTGTTACTAGATTATGCTTTCCTGTTGGCCTGTGGGTGGTAAGGGGATGAATATGATATCACAATTCCAATGTCAGAACAAAAATCAATAAAATCTTCTAATCTAAAGCACATGGCATTATCCACTAGTAGTTTAAGAGGGACACCAAACCTAGTAATGACATTATCCATCAGAAAGTCAACCACTACTGCGCTTTTAGCCTTTTTAGTTGGAATTACCTCAGCCCACTTGGTAAAGTAATCAGTAGAAAATAAGATCCAGCTATGTCCCCCACTTGATTTTTATGCAAATTATCCAATGAAGTCTATTCCCCACATAGAAAAAGGTGCTTCTGTAACTACAGGATTCGGAAGTAGGGCACCTGAACACTTTATCTTGTTAGAGAATCTCTAACATAGCATATAGGATAATGACCTGATGTCATGAAAGCATAAGGACCTGATGTCAGAGATTCATTGCAAGTTCAAATTCTAGCTTAAAAGAAATTCTTTTCTAGATTACAAGCACTTTCATTCTTAGATTAATTGCATTTTGCTTCCATAGCTTAGTTGCAATTCATTTCCATAGCTTAATCATTTCTCAATTCATAGATTAAGAGCATTTTCTCATAGAATAGTTGCAGATTTCATAAGATTAATGGCAATTATTCTCTTCTTGCACTCTTAAAATCCTCCATGTTAGCAATGGTTAGGTTGTTGGCTCTCGTTCTGAGGGTAAACTCAACATCCACAACTAATTAGGAGGCAACAGGTCGCCTCAATCAAATTTGCAGAATAAACAATTCATGTTTGTCTTTGTGAATTGAGCGATTGTGTAAAGACTATGTTGTGTTTGTGTTGAAT
>MU227378.1:2198571-2208643 GCA_018584345.1 Thuja plicata | reverse complement strand
ATTACAATGAGGTTTCAACCCCTTATTGGATTAAACCTTGGCTTACTCAATTCACATGTGTTTAGCCCTGGTTCTCCAAAAAATTCCATGGTTCCCATTCCTGCACACTAAACTTTGAGCATCAGTATTCCAAGATGATAAAATTACATGCAATATATATTTCCAAATTATAATTTGCAACATTAACCTATAAGTAGAATTTAAACCTCTAAATGAAATTTTCATACATAAATGTTTAAAACTTAAGAATTCCTTAATCACCATGACATAACATCCATAAAATAGTCAAGTCTAGTCATAATTCAGTCTTCTCAACAATTTACTGATCTAAACATATATAAACCAAAATCAACCACCTGTTATAGGTCTAATCCATATCAAAATGTAATCCACACAATATAATCATCATCATAACATAATATCATGAGTCTCTGTCGGGATAAAAAAAAGTGTATCGATGTATCAAAATATAAAGTGTCAAATTGTGATTAAATAGTAAAGTTATGATGGGTCGGGGTGAGGCCTCACATCCTCCCCCAGTAGGCATGAACTTCCTCCTGGATTTTGTCAAAAAGATATGGGTACTAAGATCTCATCTGCGCTGCATCCTCTCATGAAGCCGTGACCTCATCATAACAATCCCAATGGACCCTAACCTGGTCCATCTCTCATCCTCAAGGTGCAAGGGTCCATCAGGCTATAATTGGAATGGGCTCTAGCGCTAGCTATCCATCCGACTCCACCTACGGCCTCTATGACTATGGCCTTGTGCTCGGCCTAGCGGTTATCAACCACTGCAAAAACTCTATGGGATCTACCCATATCTCCAACAGTAGGATCTGAGGTAGCCCCTTTCTGACAACTGGCTGACTGTCCCTATGGCAAATCTCTCGCTAAATGACCCATACCACTGCAAGTGTAACATGGCCCTCAGGTCTGAATCTGCACTCCTTGTGTCCTAGGCTATTGTGACCCTCCGGTCCTACTAGAATCACTGTATCCACCCCTAGAGGACTACTGTGTCCTAGCTAGCTGTGTCTGAGGGGTCTATGTCCCATGATCCTATTTAGGGTCCTGAGATTTCCACTATTTGGGCTTAGAGCCCTGATAACCCTTTGAATGCCTCTATCTAGAATTCTGCTAGGATCTCTGTTGCTGAGACTGTTGGGAAGAGGGGTTTTGGTGTTGGGACCAATCTCGAGACTCCTATTTAGTATGGATCTCCTCAGCTACAAGTGCCATCTCAACTGCCCCTCTGAATGTGGTAGGGAATGCTAGGCGTACTATGCTCTGAAGAGACATATTAAGTCCCTTAATGAAATGGTGAATACACAGTTTCTCATCCTTCATGTAATCAACATATGGAAGGAGCTTGAGAAATTGACTCTCATACTGGTTCACCGTGAGGCCTCTCTGCTGGAGATCATGGAACTCCTCTATCTGTCTCTATCTGAAATTCTCAGAGAGATATCTCTCATGGAAACAGGCCTCAAAAGTCTCCCAAGTGAGTGTGTCAATACTCACTCCACCAATGGATACCTCCTGCTCCCACCAAGTGGAAGCCTTCTCTCGTAGGAGATGAACTGCTAGTCATGCTTTTAGATTACTCCCATTAGGGCACAATCCAAAACATCGCTATAAACTCTGTAACCAGGCCTCTACTACTATCCCATTAGTGGATCCCAAAAACAAGGGTGGATGGAGTCGCAATAACTCTTAGATCTCATCTCCAACATCTCTAGGGGGTCCCTCCCTGGCACGTAACTCATGCTTGCATGGGATAAAAACCCAATGAGTTGACTCCCCTTCCTGATCATCATGACCCTCCATAGACCTGGGTGGAGGACTCCTACTCCTCTCTCATTCTCTGAAACATGTACTTCCCCTTCGGGAACCTGCTGCTGAACTACGGGTGGTAGTCTCTGCTTAATCACCCCAATAAGATTTTGGAGAATATCAATAATATCCTAGTTAGGGTTCGGAGGTGGTGGTGGAGGTGGATCCTCCTGCCCTACCCCAACACGAGGAGCTCTACGACCTCTACCTCGTCAGTTAGATCTAGTGACCGCAGGCATCCTACATAATGATTTAAGTTTAGAGTGAGTTGAAATGTAATGGGTTAGGTTCCTTGTGTTGAAACACTGGCTCTGATACCAAAATGTCATGCCCAAAACTAGGGCAAAACACACACACAATTTTTTTTTTTTTAAAACGCATAACTACACACAACTAACAAGGGGAGAGTTGGAAGGATAATAGCAAAGTATAGTTAACCTTCAAATTTCATGGTAAATGCGCAGATTGAAAAAGGGTCAAGCCACAAACAGATGCAAAGTTGGGCTACAACTTGTTCCATGGGTTATCTTAATGCTCAACTCAGGTTTATCTTAAAACATGATGGTAGGTAGTGGTTCAGGATCATATATTGGTCTGGGTTTCCCTAACTTAATCCTTAAACCTAGATTGCAACTTAATCTATCAATTTCTAACATATGACTTTAATTTAACTTTTTCATTTAGACATTAGAAATATCTCCTACTCCAACATTTAAACTTACTTTTAATTACAATCGAGTATAAACCTTAATCCCCTGAATACAAGAGCAATATAATCCCCCTTTTTATTTTGATAATAAATTAAAATTCCACATTAACTATACAATTTAATCAACTGAGCAATTCACCCCTCTAAATGACTAAACAATACTTAAGACAAAAATTTCAATCTATTAAACTCACAGATCTCACCATTATAAATTAATCTAAACAATAATGCTAGGTTTCCATTTAAAATGATTTACTATAATATTGATAAATAATTCCAACATCAATTAAAATTAAAACCACGTTTGATACCCTACATGATTCCAATTCCAATAGAAATGAAAACACGTTTAATACACAAAATATCAATTAAAATTTAAAACATATTTAATACATTAAAAGCTTCCAATACCAATTAAAATTAACACATTAAAGTTATATACTTAATATTACATGTTACACCATTAATATAATGTGCAAGGGAAAGTGCTATTAAAAGGAATTAAAAACCAATATAAGAACAAACCTACTTAACTAGCTTAACCATCAATTAACTCCTAATTACCTAAAAACCTATAAATCTATCATGACACTAAAATTGTTAATCTAACAATTAATGTTACATCTTTGAATCAAAATACATACATAAACTACTACTCAATAAAAAAGATTAAAATTAAACTTAATTAACTGACATAACTTATCAACTATTACCAATTAAACTATCTAGCAAATAAACTCTAGTCCTAACCAATCTCCTAACTAAAGCTACAATATAAAATACAATTTATCTATATAGAGCTTGCTACTCAAATTAAAATAATACACAAAAAGGAATGGTCTTAATCACTAGTTTAAACTATCCATAAATTACTTAACATCTAATCCTCCTAACTAAAAATATTTAATCCTACTAACCTGACAACTCATAAACTATCCACTCACTAAATAAAATTCCCAATTTACAAGTCAATTGCCTTGGGAAGAGTCTAATTGCAAGAGGGAACAACAAGTGGAAAAGACTTTCCTTAGGGGGAGGTTCCCACCACCTACTCTACCCCACACTATGCAAAGGATTTTTGCATGCTTTGGAGGACAAGACAACCAAGGAGAAATGGCGCTGGTTGCAAGGAGAGGAAAGAGTTTTAAAACTGCAGTGACCCACCATCCCAAGTGCCCCATCCTCCAAGGAGATTTTGAATGGGATGAAGGGGAGGGGAGTTGACTTACAAGGCATGCCAGAATACTTGCTTGGGGAGAAAGGACATCAAGGAAAGGGTGGCGAGATTCCCAAGTAGTTTAGCCCCCTTTTTGCAAGGTGACATAATTTATTTTTTTTATTTTTTTATTTTTTTAAGCTTTCCATCTATTCTCTCCTCTTCGGTGGGTCCCACTAGCCTTGGACCAAAGATCATTTGGGGCTGGTATTCTAGGTATTTACTCCTTGTATTTCTCACTTCTTCAATAGGATCATTTTTTTTAGGAGACCATGGATAAGGCTTCCTTATAGTGAACATATTCACAGTAGGAATTTCTTGATCAGGACCTGTCTGTTCACTTCCCTCCCCATTTGATCGGATAATGCTTGGGATACCACAAATTGATATGAAGAGTGAGGCATGTTTCAAGTAGAACACCAAGGAGTGTTCTCTACATAGTTTGTGTTATTCCTTTTCAGTGGATTAGGGGGTTTTTTTTCCTTGGTTCTCAGGGATTGTCTTGCCATCTTTCCAATTGGTTATGTATGGCATGTCCCTCAGATTAGGTTGTTTATCATACCTTTGATACTGGTACTTGTTTTCATGAAAACCTTTATCATATTTATCCATCTTAGTAGTAAGATCCTTTATCATAGTTGCCAATTTATCAACCCTATCATCCTCCTTAATAGGTTTGCTTTCTTGTCCTTTTTACTTCCATAGTTTTTCATCCTCTCTCTTCCCCATCTTCCCTAGGGCTTGCCTATTACTCTTAATGTATATTGTTATTTTATAAGCCTCTCTTAAGGTATGATGGTTCTTGTCTCTGAGAAGATAGGACATCTTCCCATCAGCAACATTGAAATAGGTAGTTAGACACACTTGCTCTTCTAACTTAACACTTGGAATAGCTTATTCATATCCTTTAGGAACCTATTGTTAAAATCTGACATGCTCTCCTTAGGGAATTTATTAATGTTGTTAAATTAATTCAACATTTAACTAGAGTTAACATGTTCTCTGTATTGTTCCCTAAAAGATTTAAAAAATTCCTTCCAAGATGCTATGCTATCATTAGGAAAAATTTTAAACCAATCCTTGGCATCTTCTATTAAGGACTAAACAAAAAATTCATAATAACATCTTCATTTTCTATTTCAAAATCAGTAATCTTATTTGTGAAATATTTTAAATGTTCTTCACAGGTTATGAAATTATTTCCTGTGAATCAAGGGATTCGGTCTCCTACCTCTTTAGGGATCATGTTTGGATGACCAGGGATGCCATCAAAGAAAAGAGGTCTATATCTGTCTAGATGAACATGTCTTCTTTGGAAATTTCCCACAGTATTGTTCTCACTTGGGCCTACTCACCTCCTTGATTTTGAGTATGCTGAGGGTCTCCTTGCTTTAGACTAGAGATTTGAGCATTTGGACCAGGACCAACATGTTGAACACTTGGACTAGCACCACCTGGTGGATTTTATTTCTGTTTCCCAATAGTAACAGTCATAGAACTACTTGTAGTAGTATTAGTAGTATCATGCAAGAAATTTATCCTCATTTTCATTTCATCTGTAGTAACCTCTAGCTCCATCTTTTCTAGCTTCTTGGCTGGGTCTTCTTTGGCTTTTCTAGCTTGTTCAAGTTCTATCTCAACTTGAGACATTCCTGCAGGGGTAACTTTATTTTTCTTTGGCTCATTGATACTAATGATAATAGCCTTTTTCTTACCTTTATAAGAGGCATCTTTATCACTTTTCTTGAGCTTTGCATTTTTCTCAATCTCATGTGGGTGAAACTATCTTATGACATGTCCTTCTCCTTCAAACTCATCTTTGCTAGAAATTGATCTTTTATTTGCATCTTTTTGCCTCAAGGTCTCAAGGTCACCAAACAAATCTGTGTCTAGACCTTTAACCTCTTCATTTAGGGTTTTAGCCTTAAGATCATTTCTTCTTGTCTCTTCCAAGAGTTCTTCTCTCTCAGTTAGCAAGTCATACAATTATTGTTCACGTTTGTTTCTTGCATCTTCTATCTCTGATTATTTCTCATGCTTCTTTCTTCTCAAAGCCAGAACCTCCTCTCGTAGTTTATCAGAATTATAAGATGCTATATCAATAGCAGATGTCTCTCCTGGTTGTTCTAGAGTTTCTTCTGAAGGGAAGAATTCTGCATCTTTCATCTCTCCATCTCTAAAAGGATCAAAAGACATATCAGCCCTATAAGGACCTACTGGCCTTGATGGCTCTGCACTTTTAGATGAGGATGACTTTCTCTCAGGGACAGGGTTCTCCATTCTCCCCTTCAAAGTATTTTGGGAATTATGATTTGATCCACCTCTCTTGGACCATTGTCTCCTTCCAAGTGTATGAATCTCTTCTCCTATATCTTTCTCAGGATTAGATCTATAGTAAGACCTAGTGTTTCTTTTCCAACTCATCTTTAAATTAGACAAGTATCTTCAATATTTCAATATGCAAATCACACTGAAATACATAGAGTTTAGAGTCGCCACCCACAACAAGTATGGGAAAATGTTTAAGAATTGAACAAGAAAAGGATTAGTCCCTATGAACTTTGAAACAAAATTTCTGAAACCCACTTCTCTCCAATATTTTTAGTTAACTTAGAATTGGATCAAAAGTAATTGAAGAGATGTTGCACTAGAAAATCTAGGATAGACTAAACATACTTTACTTCAACCCTCCCCATTAAAGTCACCATTTTGTTAGAGATTTTTCTTGTAGAATATCAATATAGAAATTATGCTTGACTCTTAGATTCCCAACTTATGATTCATACAAGTAAAATTCTAATTGATGAGGGTTTACCTCCTTCTTCTTTGAGCTCCACAGACTCAGGCAGGTGTACCTTTCATAGTTTATTGCTTCTCAGTAACTTTAACAATGAATCATGGGTTACACTAATTTTTCTCTTGCCTTTTACTACAACAATTGATATAACATCTTGCAAATGAACAAAACCAATCTTATGTAGAGCTTAACAAGCCAGACCATGAACTTGGAAAGGGAAAATAACAGTAAAATACGGGTTCTCATCCTCATTCTTTTTAGAGCTCTAGACTCAGGAAGGCTAACCTAATGATTCTCTCTCCAAGGAATCAACAAAATGAATTTTATTCTTCAATACAATTAATTAAACATATATGTTCTTGATAACAGAAATATAAATGATTATTTAGATTTAAGATTGATGATGATAACTACTTATCGAAACCTAGACTAGTGCCTAATCCAGGTCAAAGAGTCAATTGAGATATACATTCACATAAATTAATTAATTGAAACACACATGAAACTCAAATGGAGTTCCTTATAAATAACCTTCTCATTCCCACACCCATGTATCAAATTCCTACACAAATATCTAGCCCTCTAGAACTACATAAGATTTACTCCCTCCTTGAAAGAAACTCACAAATAGTCGCACGGTTACCTTATAACCAGTACATTTAAAATGCCTTACAGATTAAACATACAAGAGCATAAAAATAAACTCAAGAAGACATCATTGATGTGAGGCCTCACCCCAAACCCATCATAGCTTTTCCAATTACCATTTTGATAGACCTAGTAATTGGCTTTACGTTTTGTTGAATTAGGAGGTTTTACCCTTTTGATAGGGATTTGGTTAAATTAGATGATGATAATTTATAATTTACAACACTTTCCATACTCATGATGTTGACCATATGATACATTATGATGATTGACTTAGATGAATGGTGAGATGTTTCAATTTGGGTACACATGTTGATATGATTTGTTCAGGAAAACTATAATCGAGATTTGAATTATGTCGAGATGTGAAATTCTTTGAAGGTTAAAGGATAGGTGATGAAATATCTTGTTGAGTTCAGGACATTTTTGTAACTATTACTTGAGGAATTGGTTATTTGATTTTATGCCATTTGGGTGATTTTAGAATTGATAAAATTAATGCTTATGTAATTTAGATAAAACTACACCATGATTTATATAAGATCTAGAATGATTAGTGTGACATGTGAGTTAATGAGTTCATGTTCTTATGATTCAGTTTACGCATGTTCATTTGTAAGTCAAGGATTAAAATTTATGATGATGATTATATTATGTGGAGTATATTTTGATGTGGATTAGAACCTAGAACATATTGTTGATTTTGGTTATACATGCTTAGATATGTGATTTGATGAGAAAGACTTAATCATGATTAGATTTGATTATTTCATGAATAATGCTTTAAAGTTAGAAAATAGCATGAATAATATGTCGTAATGTTAGGATTATGGAAACACCATGTGTAGACACCTAAAATTGACCAGGTGTATCTCAAGCATTCAAAATTGCAAATCTCAACCAAATGCCTGAAAATCTCATCTCAATACAAATCAAATGGATCAAATAAAATGGACAAAATTTAAATCAAATTAAAAAGATCAAATAATCATGAAATCAAATAATTAAATTCAAGCCTAAAGGGATTAATCAAATTATGCAATTGATTTTTCAATTGTATAGTTCAAATCAAAAATATTAAATCCAACCCAATCACCCTTCCATGTCTAATTAAATTAAATTATGGAGTTATTTAATTCCTAATATATTTGAGACAACCAACAAACTTTCCCTCCATTTGAGAACACCTCAAATCTTTTGACTTAACCAAACTTTGATCATGATTAACTCACTCTACCCCCTACCCTTGGGAAAATGCTATAAATACAAGTCATTTCCTTTATGTTTGGGATCCAAGAATTTTAAGAGAAAAAGAATCCTTATTATAGGCACATTGAGAGCATATGAGGAGAATTTGAGATCTTTTGAGAGATTTCAGCATTTGCATAGCATTTTAGCATATCATGTTTAGGAGCATTTGTTGTTTTCTAACATAATCTTGGAGCATTTTTGAGCATTCTAGCTAGATTTGAGCATTTGTTTACTATTAATATCTCATTCTAGGATTGTCCTTGAGAGAGATTAAGCCTGAGAGCTCTCTTAACAAAGCTTGGATAGAGAACCATGAGATGATATAGATTCTTAGGTGTTTCAATTCTTAGATTAACTTGTTTTATCTTTCCATAGAATTGTTGTTCTCAATCTTAATTTTATGAAGGTGTATTTTCTTACACACATAATGGCACCCACCGTGGGGCTCTAAGCCTCTTTACTAAAAATTTTATCCTAAGATTTGGTGTGTTTTCTTGCAGAAAATAGGAGAAGAGCCGTGTATGCGATGCTAAGAGCCGCTTATGAACACAAAAATGCCACCTACAGAGCCTGATTTGTCTCCATCTTTCGTTCTGTTTCCACCTTGTAGATAAAGTGGGCCGCCTACTAGATAAATCATGCCACCTATTAGATAAAGTGCACCACCTATGAATTTTCAACAGCTGCCTACCAACAATCTCTGGCCGCATTTTATACTTTTTGCACCGCCTGCTCTTTTTAATTAGCCACCTGTGATTTTTTAAGAGCCGCGTGTTAAGATTTAAAAGCCGCCTATAATGTTTTAATTTATGCTTATGAGTATTTTATAGCCGCTATTTAGCTGTTAAATGTCGCGTAATCTTTTTTGCTTTAAATCAGATTTTGGTTGTCACTGTTGTAATTCTCTGTGTTTTCTTGTCCTGTAGATGAAAAATCACCCCAAGGTGCAGAAACCAGAGAAGCGGATCTCAAATCCTAGCAAGGAGGTAAGAATCAAAACCAAGAACGATAAGGAAATACATACAGCCAATTTATTGGAGAGTTTATTTGATGAAGAACATTTGTATGATCATTACCTTAAGGTGTTCTTTGCTTATAAACGATAATTTCCTACTCTCTAATTGATTTTGCATGCTTACTTCTTTAAAGCTTCATTTGATAAATCTTTCATTTTAAAAGAGCTTTTAGGAGATTTTTTTGTCATTTGAGATTTCAAGTTTCCTTCACTTTGCATTGCTTTGTGTTGCCTAACTTGTTGGAGGAGATGGAGTGGGAACGATTACCACTAGATGAGTAAAAACAAGCCAAAATACTCAAAAATGTGCCTAGCCTTTGCTAGATTCAAAATCAAGTACTTATCTTATCAAGCTTGCATTGATCAAATTGTGGCTTTCTTTTAAATTTAGCATAAGTAGAAAATCCTTTATTTTGTCCAAATTGAACAAGCATTAGGCATATGCTCTTCACTTTTCAAAGTGAATCAAAAGACCAAACGTGCAAAGTCAATTTGGTAGAAAGACAAAGATAAGGAATTGAACCACACATTTCAATTTTAAGAACCTCCTTGTTAAGGGGTTGAAAATGAACAAATATGTTTGAAGTGTTTGGAACAAAA
>MU227378.1:2177990-2190500 GCA_018584345.1 Thuja plicata | reverse complement strand
GAGATGCTTGTCAATATGTTAAAGTTTGCAAGAAATGTCAATACCATGGAAACTTGATTCATGCACCAGCACAAGAATTACACCCTTTTGTCACACCATGGTCATTCTATCAATGGGGTTTTGACTTAATTGGCATGATTTATCCGCCTTCTTCAAACAAACACAAGTATATAATCACAACGACAAAATACTTTACTAAATGGGTTGAAGCTGTCCCTTTATCAACAGCAATAAGAAAACAATTTTCCATGTTTATCCTAAATCATATCATTTGCAGATATGGCATTCCTCATGCCATCATCACGAATAATGGAAAATATTTTAAGAACAAAGATATTGATGAAATTTGTGACACATTCCATATTACACATCACTCTTCATCCATTTACTATCCCCAAGGTAATGGAAAAGCAGAAGCTACCAACAAGAACATCCTTAAAATCCTTAAGAGATCCATTGGAAAATCAGGAAAGGATTGGCATCTTCAAATCAATCCAACATTATGGGCATATAGGACTAGTATTCGAACCCCGACATGAGCTACACCTTTTTCTTTGGTTTATGGGGCTGAAGTTGTTCTTCCTTTAGAAGTTGAAATACCATCCCTCAGAGTCTCATTGCATGGATTAATAACGAATGAGGATTATAGAGTTTCCCATCTTCAACAATTGTAATTGTTGGAGGAACATCAAACTCAGGCCTATGATCATTTGAAAGTGTATCATAATCAAATTTCCAGGAACTATAACAAACATATCAAGCCAAGAAAATTTCAAATAGGAGATCTATTATTGAGATAAAATCCAAAAAATTAGGCTGATAGAGAAAAGAAAGGAAAGTGGGAAGAAAATTGGCTTGGTCCTTTTGTCATTGTTTCTTCATTTGGAATGGGGACCTACAAATTGGTTGATTGTGATGGTGATGAATTGCTAGAACCTATCAATAGCATTCATCTTAAGAGGTTCCACACCTGACTCAGAAGAAAGAGTATCAGAATAAAGAGTATAAGTTGAGAGAATCAGATGACTCAAGCATCACCTTTAGACATGAGAAAATTCAAAAATACCAAAAAAGGGAGAAAAGATCAAAAATACCAAAAAAATCAAAAAATTCAAAAAGCCAAAAACATTTGAAAAAGAGAAAAAAAGTGCCTTGGTGAAAACCTAGCAATAGGCACCTTGGTAGCAAAAAAAGAGAAAAAAGAGAAAAAGAGTAATAATCCCAAGAGGTGAAAACCTGGAGACAGGTTCCTTTTGTCCCTTATGTGTTTCCCAGTTTCATTTGTACATATTGTGGTTCCTCATCTCACTTGTCCATATCCTCATTGCATCGGTCATTTGTGCATTGCCCTAATAAAGTCTCAGAGCTATATTTTGTCGCATTCTAGGTTCAGTTGCCCTAAGTTTCACATTGATCACATTTATCACTTCGGGGCACACATTATAGATTTTGGTACCAACCAAATTCAATAGTGCAACAGTTTGGTTACACATTAGAAGCAGATTTTCAGATTCAGGAGAGACATTTTGGAACCTTTGATGAATATCATTGTACAAACCTAAAGAGTTTGATCGCATAACATGATCCTTGAATCTCATTATCTTATTTTATCAGGATTAAAAATTGACACACCCTAAATGATCAGATTGTCTAGAATTCTTATTTGAAAATCTTGATACATTTCACAAACACTTGGAATTTTTAATGAGTTTTTCATTGACTTTTTTGAGTCATGTTCTTTTTAGCTAATCAATGATGTTTCGACTAGATTGGCAGTGATAAGAGACATGATGTTTTCTTAAGCTTCTGAGTGTCTATTTTGAGGAAGATTCTTTAACTTGTGTGAATTCATCTAATGAAATGGTCATCAAAGAACCATAGAGGACATTCATATGGGACAAAGGGTTAACCTTTGTTTGTTTACACAAAAGGATACCTTGGTTATTTAGATTTTCCATATCTTAATACCAACATCCACTTGCAACATTGAATCTGACTAAACCGGTATTCATAGTCCCATAGTTGGTCATTCAACTAGTGAGGGTTGTATTTGGTTTCGTAGAAGGGGTTACCACACGAGGGAAATTCATATTCATATTCTTATGGTTGTAGTGGCACCAATAAGGATTGTATCGACTCCTAGTTCCACAAAGCTCTATGATGAAAATATATCTTAGTTTGCAACAATTTTGCAAACCTCAAGGACAATTAGTTGCATTACATTTTGCATGTTAGATTAATTTCATTTTGAATGTTAGAATAGTTTCATGTTGTATTTTAGCTTAATTGTGTTCTCAAAAGCTTAGTTCTCAAATAGCTTGACTTTCTCGCAATTTTCCAAGTTCAAGGGGCTGTATAAAAGTTGACAAACACTTCATCAATTTAATGGTTTCAAGTCATTCAACATGAGATTTTCCTTTGCATTCATCATCATTAGTCATTATTAATTATATATTCATATCAAGAGAAAAACAAGAAAAAAGAAACATTAATCATTATTCATTTATCCATTTCATCATTTAGAGCTGCATATCATAAGTTAAAATTGCATACATCCAAAAACAAAAAAAGATAGTTGCATTTCATAGCACTAAGTATTGCTTTCATTGCATTGCATAATCCATACATGGTTAAATCAGAAAATCATATAGAAATAAGTTGCAATAAAATCACTTGCATCCATTTATCTATGTCCTACTCTAAGACATTTGCATCCATTGCACAATAGAAATTAAATGCATCATAGAAACATGTAGATATGCATAAAGGGAAATCTCATAACATCATCAAAGGAGGAATCAAAGATCATCATAGATAAATTTCCATCATCAATTTCTACAACATAAATCAGTACATAAAAGGTACAATCAATACAATGGTCCATACATCAAAGTCCTGATCAAAAAATACATATGATACAATGCTGTATATCCTAGGTCCAAATCTATCTCATGGCCTAGCAGGGGCACCTGATCCATCTCTGGCTAAACCTGTGCCTGACCCCCCTACACCATTAGGATCTCTATCACCTACTCTATCCTCTACACTAGGAGGTGCCTGACTCGTGCTCGCATTGATCGGTAACTGAGCCAAAGTAGCCAGAAACTATTGTAGCATGGTTGTAACCTAATCCAATCTGGCTGTCACTGCAGTCATCCCTGCCTATAACCCCCTCACATCCTGCACTATATCATTTGAAAAAAGAGGCACTGGAGGTGCCTATGATGCTAGAGGAGCTTGTGGTGCCTGAGGTGCTAAAGGTACCTGTGGTATCACCTATGCTGTACTGACCTATGGGTCCACCTATGGTATCTGTCCCTGCACAAGAACCTGTCTAGCCACCTAGACATGTCTATGTCTATGTCTAGCCCAATTTGCATCCACTCTCAAAGGAGCCTACCCCTAAGGTACTTGTACTCCTGCTCGCCTCTGCCTAGGCTGCCTAAATCCACCGCCTCAGCCTCTTGCATGTCCGCCTCTCATCTGAGGACTAGCTTCTCTCTGTACCCATGGTGCCCTAGGTACTCTCTGCACTCTGCACTGACGCGGTCTACCACCATCATCTCCATTGTCCCCATCATCACCATCATCATCTGACATCTCATCAACATTAGGAATGGGCTCTACTGGATCAGTGAATCACATGAATCAATGTCTAATAAACCACTCACGATACTCAGCCAACATCCCTGCATCTGCCACCTATGGCATCATATCCCAAACACCATATCCAAGCTGATCTATCTGTAGACAAGTTGAATGATAGTCAACCTGTGCTCCCCACATTGACCTCTTAGCCTATACTCTGGCATAGAGTGCCATACCCTGTGACATATCCTGCATCTAACTGAACTGACAGAGTACTCTCCCACAGCAAAATCTCTCTATCACCAATGGTGATCAGCCTATCATCCATCGAGGTGAAAAAATATAGGGTAACTCATCATCATCCTCCCACCACCTCTCACACTATAGATACGACCTCCATACCACCTGATCAATATCATCGATGGTACCTCTCCAAAAATTGACCTTGCCCAGACGATGCTGGACAACCATGCCATCATATAGAAAAGCATAAGGGTAACCATGACCCCATACTCGAGCTAAGACTGGCTTCGTAATAGGTAGATGCTCCCAAGTCCATAACTATAACAAAATTGCACCTGCAGAAATAGTTGCACTATGCCAATACACAATCTCGTGAAGATCATGATATAACTATGCCAAAACACAAGAACCCCAATCCAATCTATGTGGATGTGCAATCAGGTCCTCTAAAATCTAGCCCCATCTGACTGCAAAACCACGACCTCTCCTATCTAATAGAAGTAATTCATCTATCACAGCTCCTAATAATGTTGGTAGGGTGGGAAATGAGGCAAACTACACCCAAGTAATGCAATCATCTGCAATGGTGTTATCTCCAAACACCCATCTGCATACACTGCTATCATATACTAAATCATAATACACCTGCTCTCCATGAGTCAGGATCCTCAATAATCTATATACATCTTCTAGCGTAATAGTCATCTTTCCTAGAGGTAAATGAAAGGTATTATGGTCAGATTGCCATCGCACT
This sequence comes from Thuja plicata, assembly GCA_018584345.1. NCBI lineage: Eukaryota > Viridiplantae > Streptophyta > Pinopsida > Cupressales > Cupressaceae > Thuja > Thuja plicata. The sequence goes on along the minus strand of MU227378.1, from coordinate 2,185,915 downwards.
TCCATAGCTGTCAAAAAACCTTGGTTCAACTAAAACTGAGGGAGATCTAATAGGAAACTCAATCCGCATGTCTCAGTAGTACACCACTTAGGAGGCATGAGCTCATATACCAAATCAAAAATCCATAATGCTACACCTCATACCCACAACTTGCGGCAATGCTCCTACATTTTGAAACAAAGTGCATCATGTTAGTGTGTGTAAGAAAATATACCTTCATGAAATTAAGATTGAAAATAACAATTCTATGGAATGATAAAACAAATTAATCTAAGAATTGAAGCTAAACAATCTATATCATCTCATGGTTCTCTATCCAAGCTTTGTTAAGAGATCTCTCAGGCTTAATCTCTCTCAAGGACAATCCTAGAATGAGATATGTATGAAAAATGAATGCTCCAATCTAGCTAGAATGCTCAAAATGCTCAAAAATGATCTAAGATTATAAGAGAAAATAACAAATGGTCCTAAAAATGATATGCTAGATGTAATGTAAATGCTAAAATTCTCTCAAAAAGCTCTCAAATGCTCCTCATATGCTCTCATTGTGCCTATAATAAGGATGTTTTTTCTCTTGAATTCTTGGATCCCAAACACAAAGGAAATGACTTATATTTATAGCATTTCCCCAAGGGTAGGGGGTAGAGTGAGTTGATCATGATCAAAGCTTGGTTAATTCAAAAGCTTTGAGGCGTTCTCAAATGGAGGGAAAGTTGGTTGGTTGTCTCAAAGATATTAGGAATTAAATAACTCCATCATTTAATTAAATTAGCCATGGAAGGGTGATTGGGTTGGATTTGATCCTTTTTTATTTGAACTATACAATTGAGAAATCAATTGCATAATTTGATTAATCCCTTTAGGCTTGAATTTAATTATTTGATTTCATGATTATTTGATCTTTTAATTTGAATTGAATTTTGTCCATTTGATTTGATAAATATCCATTTGATTTGATCCATTTGATTTGCATTGATATTTTGAAGCATTTGGCTAAGATTTATAGTTTGGAATGCTTGAGATACACTTGGTCAATTTTAGGTGTCTACAAATTCCCCTCTTTGAATTGATGTGTGAAGCACATTGATTCAAAGAAAGCATGATTGTCCTGATCATTGAGCTGATACTGATGAGCTGATATGAAAACCTGATATGAAAATCCTGATATGAAAATTCTGATATGAAACCTTGATATGAAAATTCAATATGAAACCTTGATATGAAAATTCTGATTTGAAACCCCGATATGAAACTCCGATTGATAAAGTTTGAAATTTTAATGCCCCAGATTTGATACAAGATATGCTACAGAATCCCAGTTTGAGGATATGATGATGCCCCCTCAGAAATGGAATCATATCGATCATAGGTAAAATTTGTTGACAAATAATGTTTATAGGATAGATCCAAGATGATCGCATTTCCAATAAACACTGATGTGAAGATATCAAAAAAATGCCCCAGTGAGTAGAATATGTAAATGAGGTTTGATTGGGTCAAAAATCTTAGAAAATTGGTTAAAATAGCTTAAATAGGTTGAAAAACCCAAAATTACTATTCATTTTAACTTTTCACTATTGAGATTTTGCTCTGAGCCTCTGACGACTGATAGCGATGGTGATCCCCATACAAGAGCATAGGTTTGAGTGAGTGCGCCGATATCAGAGACCTCCTGACTACGGGCCTCCAGTAAGTGGTTCGAACCCTCTTGGTGCATTTATTGCTTTGAAAATTGCATTTAATGCATGTTTTTATTGCTTTTTAGAAAATGATTAGCAAAATTCCGTGTAGGATAGGTAAAATGCTGCGGAGGGTAGTAAAAAGCCATGTCCATGCTGTAAAAAGCCACGTACACGTAATCCTTAGCCGCGTAGGAGCTAGGTCACAATTGCCAACCAAAATATGAAATGCGCCGCCTGAAAACACCATGTTTTAAAAGCCGTGTATGATGTTTGAAAAGCTGCGTAGGCCCGCAAAAGGCCACCTAATTGGTAAAGTGCTTCCTCCGCGTGGTAAAGAGCCACTTTTAAAGATTAAAAAGCTGCTTAACTTAAAAAGCCGCATACACTCAGTTAAGTGTTGCCTACCATAAAGTTGAAATTTGATTATAGGAAAATAGATGAACTTAGTTCGATTTATTGTCCAGATGACTCAATTAGGTTCCAAGCTAGAAAATGTTCATCCAGAATGTCATGTAGTGTTTAGGATATTAGAAAAGTCATAATGATGAATGTTTGATAGGTCAATCAGATATGATTAAAAATGATTACCAATTGTCCTTGTGTCTCACGATATAGAGGTTAGGAGCAATAAGTTGATATTCTCAAGTTAGAGAAAAGATAGATTTAATGTTTTGTGATTGACTTAGAATGGTTCATCAAGAGAAAAACTAACATGATGCACTTTGTTTCAAAATGTAGGAGCATTACCGCAAGTTGCAGGTGTGAGGTGTAGCATTATGGATATTTGATCAAGTAGATGAGCTTACACCTCCTGAGCGTTGTACTATTGAGAATTGTGGACTTAGTTTCCTCTTAGAACTTCCTCGGTTTCAGTTGAACCGAGGTTTATTGACAACTATGACAGAGCGATGGCACTCTGACCATAATACCTTTCATTTACCTCTAGGCAAGATGAATATTATGCCAGAGGATGTATATAGACTATTGAGGATCCTAACTCATGGAGAGTGGGTGTATTATGATGTAGTATATGATAGCAGTGTTTGCATATGGGTGTTTGGAGATAACACCATTGCAGATGATTGCATTACTTGGGCGCAATTTTCCTCATTTCCCACCCTACCAGCATTATTAGGAGCTGTGATAGGGGGATTATTATTTCTAGATAGGAGAGGTCATGGTTTTGCAGTCGAATGGGGCCAGATTATAGAGGACCTAATTTCTCATCTACAGAGATTGGATTGGGGTTCCTATGTATTGGCACAGTTGTATCATGATTTGCATGAGATTGTATATTGGCACAGTGCAGCTATTTCTGTAGGTGTAGTGTTGTTACAGTTATGGACCTGGGAGCATATCCCTATTACTAGGCCAGTCTCAGCATGAGTGCAGGCTCGTGGTTACCCTTATGCATTTTTTTATGATGGCATGGTTGTCCAGCATCATCTGGGCAAGGTTGATTTTTGGAGACGCATGATTGATGATATTGATCAGGTGGTATGGAGGCCGTATCTATAGTGTGAGAGGTGGTGAGAGGAAAATGATGAGTTACGCTATATGTTTGCACCTTGATGGATGATAGGTCGATCACCATTAGTGATTGAGAGACTTTGTTGTGGGAGAGTACTCTGTCATTTTGGCTGGATGCAGGATATGCCACAGGGTATGGCACTTTATGCCATAGTACAGGCTGAGAGATTGATGTGGGGAGCATAGGTTGACTTCTAGTTAGCTTGTCTACAGATAGATCAGCTGGGATATGGTGTTTGGGATCTGATGCCACAGGTGGCAGATGCGGGGATGTTAGCAGAGTACCGAGAGTGGTTTCTACGACATTGATTCATGAGATTAATGGATTCGAAAGAGCCTATCCATGATGTTGATGAGCTCTCTGATGATGATGGTGATGGTGGAGATGATGGGGATGATGGTGGTAGACCATGCCAGTGTAGAGTTTAGAGGGCACCTAGAGTGCCACGGTACAGAGAGCAACTGGGTCCCGGATGAGAGGAGGGCATGTGAGAGGCTGAGGTGGTGGTTTTAGGCAGCCTAGGCAGAGGCGAGTAGGTGGACAGGTGCCTTAGGGTTAGGCTCCTTTGAGAGTGGATGCATATTGGGCTAGGCATAGGCATAGACAGGTCCAGGTGGCTAGACAGGTTCCTAGATAGATACCACAGGTTGACCCACAGGTTATATCGCAGGTACCCTTAGCACCTCAAGCACCACAGGCTCTGCCAGCATCACATGCACCTCTAGTGCCTCTGATTTCAGATGATATAGTGTAGGATGTTTGGGGGTTATAGGCCAGGATGACTGTAGTTACAACGAGATTATATCAGGTCACGACCATGGTACAACAATTTCTTGCTACTCTGGCTTAGTTACCGACCAGTGCGAGAACTAGTCAGGCACCTCCTGGTGCACAGGATAGAGCAGGTGATAGGGATCCTAATGGTGCAGGGGGATCAGGCACAGGTTTAGATGGAGATGGATTAGGTGCCCCTGCTGGGTCATGAGACAGATATGGACCCATGATGTATAGCATTATATCATATGTATATTTTGATCAAGACTTTGATGTATGGACCATTGTATTGATGTATCTTTGATGTACTGATTATGTTATAGACATTGATGATGGACATTTATCTATGATGATCTTTGATTCCTCCCTTGATGATGTCATGATATTTCCTTTTATGCATGTCTATATGTTTCTATGATGCATTTATTTCTATTGTGCTATGGATGCAAATGTCTTAGAGTAGGACATAAATAAATGGACGTAAATGATGTTAATGCAATTTATCTCTATATGCTTGTCCGTTTTAACCATGTATGGATTATGCAATGTAATGAATGCAATACTTAGTGCTTATGATAAATGAAATTCATCTATCTTTTTGTGTTTTTGGATGTATGCAATTTAATTTATGATATGCAGTTCTAAATGATGATATGGAAAATGAATAATGATTATTGTATCTTTTTTTTTTCTTGTTTTTCTCTTGACATGAATATATAATGAATAATGACTAATGATAATGAATGCAAAGGAAAATCTCATCTTGAATGACTTAGAACCAGTAAATTGATGAAGTGTTTTCAACTTGTATCCCCCCCCCTTGAACTTGGAAAATTGCTAGAAAGACAAGCCATTTGAGAACTAAGCTTTGAAGAACGCACTTAAGCTAAAAAAAAAAGCAACATGCAACCAATATAACATGCAAAATGCAATAAATCTAACATGCAAAATTCAATTAATCTAACATGAATGCAATGCAACTAATTGTCCTTGAGGTTTGCGAAAGGAATGCAAACGGAGATATATTTTCTTCATAGAGAATTTATGGAACTAGGAGTCGATACAATCCTTACTAGTGCCACTACGACTATAAGAATATGAATATGACTTTCCCACATGTGGTAACCCCTTCTATGAAACCAAGTATAACCCTCATTAGTTGGATGACCAACTATGGGAGTATGAATACCGGTTTAATCGAATTCAATGTTGCAAGTGGATATTGGTATTAAGATATGGAAAATCTAAATAACCAAGGTATCCTTTTGCGTAAACAAACAAAGGTTAACCCTTCATCCTATATGAGTGTCCTCTATGGTTCTTTGATGACCATGTCCTTAGAATTATTCACACAAGTTAAAGAATCTTCGTCAAAATAGTCACTCAGAAGCTTAAGAAAACATCATGTCCCTTATCATGGATAATCTAGTCAAAACATCATTGATTAGCTAAAAAGGACATGACTCAAAAAAGTCAATGAAAAACTCATCAAAAATTCCAAGTGTTTGCAAAATGTATCAAGATTTTCAAATAAGAATTCTAGACAATCTGATCATTTAGGGTGTGTCAATTTTTTAATCCTGATAAAATAAGTCAATGAGATTCAAGGATCATGTTATGCAATCAAACTGTTTAGGTTTGAAGAATGATATTCATCAAAGGTTCCAAAATGTTTCTCCTGAATCTAAAAATCTGCTTCTGATGTGTGACCACAATGTTGCACTATTGAATCCACTTGGTACCAAAATCTATGATGTATTCCCCCAAGTGATAAATGTGAAACTTAGGGCAACTGAACTTGGAATGCGACAAAATGTAGCCCTGAGAATTTATTAGGGAAATGCATGAATGAAGGATGCAAATGAGGATATGGACAAGTGAGATGAGGAAACTGCAATATGTACAAATGTAACTAGGAAACACCTAAGGGACAAAAGGCACATGTTTCCAGGTTTTCACCTCTTGGGATTATTGCTCTTTTTCTCTTTTTAGATCTTTTTTTTTTTTCTACCAAGGTGCCTATTGCTAGGTTTTCACCAAGGCACTTTTTTTATTTTTCAAATATTTTTGGCTTTTTTGAATTTTCTAATTTTTTGGTATTTTTGATCTTTTCTCCTTTTTTTTTGGTATTTTTGAATTTTCTCATGTAAAAGGGCGATGCTTGACTCATCTGATACTCTTCAACTTATACTCTTTATTCTGATACTCATTCCTCTGAATCAGGTGTGGAACCTCTTAAGATTAATGTTATTGATAGGTTCTAGCAATTCATCACCATCACAATCGGGCAGTTTGTAGGTCCCCGTCCCAAATGAAGAAACAATGACAAAAGGACCAAGCCAATTTGCTTCCCACTTCCCTTTCTTTTCTCTGTCAGCCTAATTTTTTGGATTTTCTCTTGATACTAGATCTCCTATATGAAATTTTCTTGGCCTAATATGTTTTTTATAGTTCCTAGAAATTTGATTTTGATACACTTTCAAATGATCATAGGCTTGAGTTTGATGTTCCTCCAACAATTCCAATTGTTGAAGACATGAAAATCTATAATCCTCATCCGTTATTAATCCATGTAATGAAACTCTAAGGGATGGTATTTCAACTTCTAATGGGAGAACAACTTCGGCCCCATAAACCAAAGAAAAAGGTGTAGCTCCTGTCGGGATTTGAATACTAGTCCTATAGGCCCATAATGCTGGATTGATCTGAAGGTGCCAATCCTTTCCTAATTTTCCAACTCATCTCTTAAGGATTTTAAGGATGTTCTTGTTGGTGGCTTCTGCTTGTCCATTACCTTGGGGATAGTAAATGGATGAAGATTGATGTGTAATGTGGAATGTGTCACAAAGTTCATCAATATCTTTATTCTTAGACTATTTTCCATTATCCATGATGATAGCATGAGGAATGCCATATCTGCAAATGATATGATTTAGGATAAACATGGAAATTTTTTTTCTTGTTGCAGTTGATAAAGGGATAGCTTCAACCCATTTAGTAAAGTATTATGTCGCGGTGATTATATACTTGTCTCTATTTGAGGAAGGTGGATAAATCATGTCAATCAGGTCAAAACCCCATTGATAGAATGGCCATGGTGTGACAAAAGGGTTTAATTCTTGTGTTGGTGCATGAATCAAGTTCCCATGGTATTGACATTTCTTGCAAACTTTAACATATTGACAAGCATCTCTTTCTAAGGTTTTCCAAAAGTACCCCATACGTAAGATTTTCTTAGCTAGGTTTAAACCATTTGAATGTGACCACAAATCCCATTGTGGACATATTTTAAAGCTAATTTTGATTCATCTTCCTCTAGACATCTAAGGAGTGTTCCATCATGACCTTTACGATACAATGTGTCAGAAAGGATAGTATAACGGGCTGCTTGCCTTATGAAATTTTGCTTTTGAGCGCGAGTTTGGTCTATAGGTAGGGTTTGATTTTTGAGGTAAGGATAGATAGGTCCATACCATGGAGAGTCATGTCCATGTAAACCAGAAATAATTTGGGTCTCAGGTAGGTCAAATGTTGGTTTCACCAATTCTTCCACCAAAAACTCAAACTTTTAATTTTGATTGGGTAGCTGAAGTAAAGATGCCAAAGTGGCCATTGCATTGGCTGCTCTATTCTTGTCTCTTGGAATTTGTATAAAATTAATCAAAGAAAAGTACTTCTTCTAGTTTTCCACCAAGTTCTTGTAAGGCAACAGTTTTTCATCCTTAGTATTACACTTATCATTAACTTGATTAATGACTAATTGAGAGTCCCCATAGACTTGCAATTCTGTGACATTCGATTCCAAGGTTGCCTTGATTCCTATGACCAAAGCTTCATACTCTGCTATGTTATTGGTGCAAGGGAACAATAACTTGTAAGATTTTGGGATTGTGTAACCTTGTGGTGTAATCAAAAGAATACCTACTCCACTACCATTT
>MU227378.1:2147743-2158398 GCA_018584345.1 Thuja plicata | reverse complement strand
CTTGCATATAGATGTCTTGTAGGGATCACATCAAGTTGGAACTCGGATTTAAACTTTAGGGGTACTTTGGAGGGGTCAAAAGTGACCCTAGAGTGTATTTTTGGCCAAAATTAGTTAACCCTAGGGGATTACCTTGGGTTGGGGGCTAGTTTTTACCTATGGAAAGCCTAGATCACCATTATGGCCCTCCAAAATGCCTACTTTTCAAAAGTGGAAAAAATGGAGATGACCTCAGGTATCTAACTTGTCCCACACTCACTAAACTCTCAATTAAAAGGGGAGACAAGAGGTAAGACAAAAGGACTAGAGGGCATGTCTAATTAATTTCTAGGTCTTGAGTACACTTCTGGAGTTCTATTTAGAGGGTTTGGAGAGACTTAGTGGGTGTTCACCCACTCTCTAATTTTAGAGACAATTAGGGTTGGAGGAAGGAAAAGAAAAGGATAAGGGATTCTTCTCAATAAGATTCTTTCCATTTTTCTTGGACCAAGGTTGGTGGATTCTTGCCATGGAGAAATACTCTTGCATTTTAGCTTTGTATGTTATTGCTTTTATGAACATGTAAATCTTGTATGGTGTTCATATATGTAAATCTTGTATGGAGTTCATATATGTAAATCTTGTATATTGTTATTGTATGTAGATCTTGTTATTGTGTGTTGGGTTGGGGGTGCATTTGGATTTTGAATCATTTCTTGTTCCTTTGGATTGGGAGTGTTGTTCATGGGTGTTTAAGGCATTACTCACCCTTAGAAAGGGAAGAAGTGGCCTTGGGTGAAGGGGTTAGTTGGGCTCTCCATTGTAGTGAGAGTCTCTTCTCATGGAGAGAAGAGGGAGAAAATGCAAGGTGTATGGGCCCTTGCATGCCATTGTATTTGATCATAATTTTGGGGGAGATAAGGAAAGATTGGATGGAAAGATGTATGTGGTTTTTGCCTTGAAGAGGAAATGACCAAATGTGTATATGGAAGGAATGTCAATGTAGCCTTGGATAGGCATGGAAAAACTCTTGTTGAAAATTTTGAATAGGCAATGGAATTCTCCTCCTTGGAAAATCCCACCTTCACCCTACTTCAATTGGTTTGGAAAACTCATTTGTGAAGCCTTGGTGGGAGTTAATTATTGTTTTGTGCATATATGATGGTTGTGATAATTTGGATGTGTTACCTGTTTAGCCTTGGTTCTCCAAGCTCAGGGGTGGTCTCCTTGAGATCTTGGTTGGGAGGTGAGCTTCCCATGGTTCTCCCCATGTATTTGTAGGTTTTGAAGTCAATATGATTGTGGAAAATCTTGAGAGAAATCTCTATGTTGGTGTAGTTGTGTGAGAGAAACTTTAATGTTGCATGGTTATTCCTTTAGATTGGGATTCATTCTTATGGAGTGTTGTAATGTTTATATTGAAAGATTTATCAAGTAATATGTGAAGAGCTCTTATTCATTATGTAATAGTTTTATTAAAGGAAGAAATATTGTATGCTATCCATTGATTGTATAGTTTTTCCATCTTGAAGATGTGTAGTTGTATTTATAAGGATTACTATAATGTAAATGAATAATCTTTAGTTTCATTCTTATTGTATTCTATCCTTTTTGAATCATGAAGTTAATCTTTCATGATAGAATGATATCCAATATTGAGAAGAAAGGCAATGTAATAGTTTTCATAGCATATGAAATCTTGTAGAATTATAAATCTGGTAATCTCTATAATGTATTTGATCGTGAGTTTCAAGTTTAAAAAACTCCATTCTTCCTTTGGAAATTTATATTCTATTCCTATAGGTTCGGCATTCTACCTTAAAATCTTTATTGCAACCTCAATTTTTGAGAAGGAAAGATAAATTTGATAACTTTAGTAAATCAAACAAGTTAGTATGTTAATGTAGAAATCAACTAATACTAAAACTCAATTGATAGTTCACTTAGTGTATTGTAATAATTAAATAATTCAGAAGCATACTATTAACTACTCCAATAATAAAATCAAGAAAACAACATGTTAGAAGCTAACAAAAAGAAAAAAAAAATTATTCCAATGACACTTTCTAGATTTTTAGAGCAAAAATGCTCTCTGGAACTTGTATGGGAAGGGAAATAATTCTCCTTTCCACAGAGAATATTCCCTCCCCAAGATGCTTTTTCTTAATTAGAGTTACTAATATAACTCCTGAACATAACTAATTTGTTAATTACTAAATACTAAATTAATAATAAAAAATTCATACCATCACTTGTATAACACTTTCTTACCCATAAATGGGCATAGTATGTTGTGGTAGAGGTCACATTAAATAACAAAAAAATGGATATAATAATGAAAATATGGGAAGCAAGTCTTAGTTTTTGACTTGCATCCTCATGGGTCCCACCCACATACTCCCTCCTTACCTCCCTTCTGCTATGCGTGTGATTTGGGGGCTGACATGGCATTTAATGCATACCCCTTTGCCAAGAGAGTCTTCCCCTCCATGCGTACTTGTCTAACCTCCTTTTTGCTACATTAAAAGGAGAAAATTTTAAGTGGCCCCACCTTTTCCTTGGTATTATACACATGCCTTCTTCAAAAAGGCCTAACCTTACATAAAAACTCACGCAAGGTTAGGGGATGGTTGGGATTTCCATCACGCCACCCACTTGGCAAGTGGGTCTTGGGGGTTAAGGGGGTGATGTGATAGGTTAGTAAGTAGACAGGTTTAGATTAGTAGGTTAGTAGGTTAGTAAGTTAGGTTAGTTTAAGATTATTTAAAGAATTTAAGTGGTATTCTAATATATATAAATAGTTGTTAACTTAATCTTTATTAGGGGATTAAAGGCTATGGTTGCATGTATTTTTTTTTTAAAAGGGAGAAGTTAATTAAAATTGGTTTTAGAAGGGTTAGTTAGATTAGTTGATTAGGATTAGTAATTAATAGATTTGGTTCCTTATTGTTTTATTTTAAATTATGTAGTTATCTTTCTTATATATAGATGTAATTTTGATTCAATAGTGTAGTTAATTATTATATTGATAGATTTAGTTTTTATGAAAAATGTATAGATTCATTAACTTGTTCAGATTTAGTATTGAATCAACACATTAAAATAATAGTCTATACTATCTGATGGTTAATTATTTAAAATGGATCATTAATATTAGTTAGTTTAGGTTATTTCTAGAATTGTGAATTTGTGGATTAGATAATAGGGGTTCTGGCTTAGTGAGTTGATTTGCTTAATTTAATTTAATGTATAAGAGGGTTTTAGTACATCTTGTCATGGTAGTATAATTAATCCACCTTTTATGATTAGATAACATTTCGTGCTAGTTCACATTACCAAGTTTATTGTCAAATATAATTCAATTATTAATATGTTTAACTCTTGAACTAACAATGTAGACAAATTATCGATTATGTTAAATAAATCACATACAAAAGAGACAACCTAGGTACATACACCTTTTATGTTATCATTATTGGAATGAAATTGGTTAGAAAATTAAACGCATCCTTTCGCAATGATATTGGATAAGATTATAGTAATTACGGGAACCCCATTAAACTAAGAATGTTTAAGGATCGTAATGACATTGAATAGGATTAATAAATTTGATTGCTAGGTCAACCATTATGAGGTCAGTATACCATGTGTCCTTACAATACTAAACCATAGATTCTCTTACCGTCTTTTGAGTTGGATTACCGACTCTGCAATCGCCTTTATCGATAACCCTGACTCAATCTATGACTAGACCTTTCAGCTTGAGAAGCAACTTCACCATGTTGTCACCTTCCCTCAGCACTCTCAGTATTATTGTGTCATCATTGTTGATGTTGTTTTATGTCAAAAAAAAAATTGTGTGTGTATTTTGCCCTATTTTTGGGCATGACAGTTGATGTGAAACAGGAAATTCCATTGTATTTTATTAATATACTTCTACTTCAATACATTCAGAGAGACAAAATGCTTGAAAACTAGACAAAATTTAGAAGTTTGCCTCGTATTTGTGAATTCACCATCCTTTAGAATATATTACAGCTTTCTATTTATAGAGATCACTAGCCATCTTGGAATCCTTAAAGAGAAAGTATGCAATGAGATTCAGATGGCTAGGAAAAACCTAAAAGTACTAAAAGACAAAAATATAGTTACATCTTCAGTCGGTGGAGAAAAAAACTTGAGTTGTTGATTTTAAATGATTACAAATCTTTGGCAGTTGGCACCTTTTGTTTGCATTTTTTGGGTAACCTCTTGAGGTTGTTGTGAGACCCATTGACTGCCAATATATGCTAACTTACACTAGTCTTACTGATGATTACCCTCCATGTTCTCATTGATCAGGTGCCAGGTGTCACTTTACTCCTCATCCATCACATCCAAGTCAATAGTTGTTGGTTTCTTCTTCTTCATCTTGGTGATGTTGTCCCACTATATAACTTCAACCTCTAAAGGCCAATTAGAACTTTGGATGCTCTGTAACTATTTCATTTTCCTTTCCCATGTGGCATCAATTATAACCTTGACATCTGTAACAAACTTCATAAAGTATATTTCTAATTTAAAGGCTTCGTCCAAGGTTCTGTTGAATCTGTCCATGTCTAGGACACTATCATCTATTATGAATGCCTCTTTACTAGGAAGTAGAGTATCAAACTCATTCCTTTAGTCTTCCACTAACTTTATCTTATCATCTTCTCCCTTGACTGGAGGAATAAATATGTTAAAATTTGGGCCAAACATACTTACCCTTGCCTAAATTTAATTGGCCTTGCCCTTGAAGAATGACAATGCTTTATGAATCTTCTCAATAATTTATCCCACCTTACAAACTATCTTTGGGAGATCTGTCCTATGTGGCTGCAGGGCTTCTAATCTCTCAAATAGTGATCCTGTAACTAACCTAGTGCCAAAGTTTGGGTCCAAATTTGCAATGTGGCCTTTCACCTTTGTTTCTAGGCTAGTTAGCTTGCTATAGGCCTTGTGTACCAAGTCTATGTTTCCCTCTAGGATATCTATTTTGTGTTGAAAGATGTTCAATAAGGCACTTAAGGCCACTTTATTCTAATCTAGGCATGGTTTCTCTTTCTCTAGTGGGAAGTCCTCCGTAGTCTCTATCTGAATAGAAACAACTTCTTTAGGTGGAGTGGGGAGAGCTTTGGGAGCCTCTTCTAATTTCTTATTTAATACCTCCACTTTCCCTTGTAGTGACTTGATTTTAATCAAACATATTTCTCTATCCTTAATAATAGCAACAGACTCATCAAATAAATTTTCATACCTTGCAAATATTTGTTCTGTCTTTGCTTGATTTAAGTGGGCAAAGTGGGTGACATCCTGGGATATCTCTAAGTCAACAGTATTCTACACTATCCAGATGATCTTATCTCCATTCATCTTCTCTTCTACATTAACCAAGGAATGCTTTTGTGTCCTTGGTGCCAGATACCACATGGCTAGTGTCTGGGATCATGGATCATATCCACATCCCCTGATCATCTCCCCAATTTGTGTATCAAAAGACAAGCTATAATTTGGTTTCTTTCTGATTTGCTCAATGATGAAAGTAGAGGCCAAATCCCTCCTAGGCACAAGCAACATCCCACTGGACTTGATTAATTGTCTTTCCTCTTTAGGGATTATTGTCTCATTCTCTAGATCATAGGCCTTTAAATCTTGTAGGGCTTCACTTTGCATAACATAACCCCCTGTCAATTGAAATTGTACTCATACTTCCTGCTACTTCCTCCATATCAAGAATTTCTTGAATTCATCTGTCTTGATGAATGCATCATCACTGAGGAACTCTTCTTTATGGAGTTATCTCTCATCTTGACACAATTGGAGGGGTAACTCCACTTCTTCTTGGATGTCTTTTTCTTTCTTCTTCCCTTCTTTGATCTTCTTCCTAAGCTGGCAGTGATACTGCCTATCACCGATAATTAAGGCACTTACTTTGTCCCTTTTCTTTCCTTAGGTCTCTTCTTGAGATGGATCGCCTTGTTCCACTCTCTATTTTTTCCTTGGGGGTTCATTAGTCACCTCAGTATTAGGAACCTCTATAAGGTCAACCGCTATGCTCTATTCCACTGTACGTGGATGATCCATGGGAGGAGGGCTATGTCCTAAGTAACCTCCCTCACTATCCTCTTCATACTCAGAATATGAGTGCTTCTCAGTACCTCTTTGCTTTTCTTCAATCAATCCCTCAAGTTGATTGTACAAAGTGTGATAAGACTTAATGCTCTTTGTGAGTCTTTGCAAATAAGGCACTCCTAGGAAGAAACCTCCAAAAGGGATCTCTTCCTTTTTTATTTGCTTCTCCAATCCTATCAAATCTTGATATTGCATAGCTCTTCTTACTACTTATTCATCCTCCAAGATATTTTTGATAAGGCCTTCCTCGACACACTCTTTGATAGAAGTGATGCTTGGGGTTAGAAGCTTCTTTGCAGTTTTGATAAAATCCTCTAGATCTATATACCTATTGTGTGTAAGAAAATACACCTTCATGAAATTAAGATTGAAAACAACAATTCTATGGAAAGATAAAACAATTTAATCTAAGAATTGAAGCTAAACAATCTATATCATCTCATGGTTCTCTATCCAAGCTTTTTTAAGAGAGCTCTCAGGCTTAATCTCTCTCAAGGACAATCCTAGAACGAGATGTGTATGAAAATTAAATGCTCAAATCTAGCTAGAATGATCAAAATGCTCAAAAAATGCTCCAAGATTATATGAGAAAATAACAAATGCTCCTAAATATGATATGCTAGACGTAATGAAAATGCTAAAATTCTCTCAAAAATCTCTCAAATGCTCCTCATATGCTCTTAATGTGCCTATAATAAGGAAGCTTTTTCTCTTGAATTCTTGGATCCCAAACACAAAGAAAAATGGCTTGTATTTATAGCTTTTTCCCAAGGGTAGGGGGTAGAGTGAGTTAATCATGATCAAAATTTGGTTAAGTCAAAAGCTTTGAGGTGTTTTTAAATGGAGGGAAAGTTGGTTGGTTGTCTCAAAAGATATTAGGAATTAAATAACTCCAAATTATACTCTTTATTCTGATACTCTTTCTTCTGAATCAGGTGTGGAACCTTTTAAGAAGAATTCTATTGATAGGTTCTAGCAATTCATCACCATTACAATCAGCCAATTTGTAGGTCCCCATTCCAAATGAAGAAACAATGACAAAAGGACCAAGCCAATTTGCTTCCCACTTTCCTTTCTTTTCTCTATCAGCCTGATTTTTTGTATTTTCTCTCAATACTAGATCTCCTATTTGAAATTTTCTTGGCTTGATATGTTTGTTATATTTCCTAGAAATTTGATTCTGATACACTTTCAAATGATCATAGGCCTGAGTTTGATGTTCCTCCAACAATTCCAATTGTTGAAGGCGGGAAACTCTATAATCTTCATCTGTTATTAATCCATGCAATGAAACTCTAAGGGATGGTATTTCAACTTCTAAAGGGAGAACAGCTTCGGCCCCATAAACCAAAGAAAAAGGTGTAGCTCATGTCGGGGTTCGAATACTAGTCCTATAGGCCCATAATGTTGGATTGATTTGAAGGTGCCAATCCTTTCCTTATTTTCCAACTGATCCCTTAAGGATTTTACGGATGTTCTTGTTGGTGGCTTCTACTTGTCCATCACCTTGGGGATAGTAAATGGATGAAGAGTGATGTGTAATGTGGAATGTGTCACAAAGTTCATCAATATCTTTGTTCTTAAACTATTTTCCATTATCTGTGATGATGGCATGAGGAATGCCATATCTACAAATGATATGATTTAGGATAAACATGGAAATTTTTTTTCCTATTGCAGTTGATGAAGGGACAGCTTCAACCCATTTAGTAAATTATTTTATCATTGTGATTATATACTTGTTTCTATTTGAAGAAGGTGGATAAATCATGCCAATCAAGTCAAAACCCCATTAATAGAATGGCCATGGTGTGACAAAAGGGTTCAATTCTTGTGCTGGTGCATGAATCAAGTTTCCATGGTATTGACATTTCTTGCAAACTTTAACATATTGACAAGCGTCTCTTTCTAAGGTTTTCCAAAAGTAACCCATATGTAATATTTTCTTAGCTAGGTTTAAGCCATTTGAATGTGACCCACAAATCCCCTCGTGGACATCTTTTAAAGCTAATTTTGATTCATCTTCCTCTAGACATCTAAGGAGTGTTCCGTCAAGACCTTTATGATACAATGTATCAGAAAGGATGGTATAATGGGCTACATGTCTTATGAAATTTTGATTTTGAGTGCGGGTTTGGTCTATAGCTAGGGTTTGATTTTTGAGGTAAGCATAGATAGGTCCAACCCATGGAGAGGCATGTCCATGTAAAAGGGAAACAATTTGGGTCTCAGGTAGGTAAAATGTTCATTTCACCAATTCTTCCACCAAGAACTCATACTTTTCATTTTAATCGGGTAGCTGGAGTAAAGATGCCAAAGTGGCCATTGCATCGGCTGCCCTATTCTTGTCTCTTAGAATTTGTACAAATGTAATCAAAGAAAATTATTTCTTCTAGTTGTCCACCAAGTTCATGTAAGGCAACAAATTTTCATCCTTGGTATTATACTCATCATTAACTTGATTAATGACTAGTTGAGATTCCCCATAGACTTGTAATTCTGTGACATTCCATTCCAAGGTTGTCTTAATGTCGATGACCAAAGCTTCATACTCTGCTATGTTATTGGTGCAAGGGAACAATAACTTGTAAGATTTTGGGATTGTGTAACCTTGTGGTGTAATCAAAAGAATGCCTGCTCCACTACCATTTTGGGTATATGATCCATCAAAGTATAAATTCCATGTCTTAGCTTCAACATTCACAATTTCAGAATCTAGGAATTCCACTTGTTAGGATGTGTAGATTCTTGAGGATATTCAGCCAATTCATTGGCTATAACTTGACCTTTGATTTCTTTCCTATCAACATATTCAATGTCCAATTCACTAAGTACCATGACCCACTTCGCAATCCTTCCAGTTAAAGCTATTTTTCTAAGTAAGTATTTCAAGGGATCAATTTTGGCTATGAGTTTCACCTTATGCCAATAAGATCCCTAAAGATTTTTCTGTTGCTGAAATGTAGACTAATAAAGGTTTTGCTTGAATTGGTGACATTAAGATAGGTGGATTCATCAAGTATGTTTTTAACAATGAAACTGATTTGTCACACTCCTCATCCCATGTGAAGATGGTGTCTTTATGTAGTAATATGGTGAATGAATGGCATTTTTCTGCCAATTGAGAAATGAACCTTCTTATAGATTGAAGTCTTCCTTGAAGTGACCTCATTTGACTAATATTCTTTGGAATGTCCATGTCCATTATTGCTTGTACCTTTTTAGGATCTACTTCAATGCCTTTTGCTGAAACAATGTACCTTAGGAGTTTTCCATATTGTACCCTAAAAGCACATTTCTTTGGGTTAAGTCTCACCTTGAATTTTTCTGGCCTTGTAAAAATCTTGTCTAGTACTAATAGATGATATTTTCTCTTATGTGACTTAGCTAAAATATCATCCACATAATCTTCCATGAAGGTGTGCATCATGTCATGGAAAATGGTAGTCATGGCTCTTTGATAAGTGGCTGCAACATTTTTAAGACCGAAGGGCATTACATTCCAACAAAAGGTACCCCATGGACATGTAACAGCTGTCTTCTCTTGATCCTCAGGTGTTATGCAAATTTGATTATACCCGCTAAATCCAGCCATAAGTGAAAGCATAGAATGACTTGTCGTGAGGTCCATAATAGAATCAATACTTGGTAAGGGAAAGTCATCTTTTGGACAAGCAAGGTTTAAATCTCTGAAATCTGTGCAAACTCTTATTGTTTTATCATGTTTGGTAACTAGTACAATATTGGAGATGCATTTGGCATATGCTATTACTCTTACAAATCCTACCTTGAGAAATTTCTCCAATTCATCTTTGACTAATAGGGCTACATGTGGATGCATTTTTCACAACTTCTGCTTTACGGGCTTAACCCCTGGTTTCACATTTAAGTGATGCATTAAGAAACTTGGATCTAATCCGGGCATGTTGGCATATAACCATGCAAAGTTGATTTGTTTTTCTTGAAACAATGCAATGAACTCTTCTCTTTCTAAAGAACTCAAAGATGTTGCTAAGTGAATGAATTTAGGATCCTTTTCTATGGGTTCAATAAGTATAGGTGATCTTTCATCTTTGTGAGCTAGCAAGGTGTCCAACCTTTCTCCCTTAGGTGCCACAGTTGGGTTTTCACCTTTGGAAACATCCTTTATTTTTACTTTTTTTGGATCTAGCACTGCCACATGGTGGTTTTCACGACTAGACCTTCTCATTTTTTTGTATATTTTTTCTTCATTTTTTGTATTAAGAGGTTGAACACCTACCCCTATCATCATGTCTAGAGTGAGTTCATTGGTGGAATAATTAGGTTTGATTGCATTGAGGTATAAGGCCATTGAATTGTCATTTGGGAAGTAGATGAAGTCATTTGACTCGGACATATCCCAATCGATAAGTTTGGGATGCATTAAGGACAAAGAATCATTGAATGGGCTTTCATTTGAAGGAGTTAAGGACATGACTTCATTAGATGGTTCATACATTGTATCGTCATGGTCTATGACATGTGCCTCTTCAAGATGGTCC
>MU227378.1:2119581-2145672 GCA_018584345.1 Thuja plicata | reverse complement strand
GTGAGGTTCATATGGTTGAGCCTTTGGTAGATCGATAAGCTTATTTGCAATAAGTGTCCTTAATGCATTTTCTAATGGTTCACCCAAAGTAGTGAATGTCCTTTTGGGTGTAGGTGCAAAGAAAGGTGTAGGCTTAAGAGCCCCTTGATTATTCCCAAAGTTGTTATTAGTGTTGTTGTTGTAGGGCACTTTGGGTGTTTGATTCACATTATTGGCTTGAGTTGAGTTTTTAGTGAGATTAAAAGGGATATCCTTTAAATTATTAGGCTCCACCACTCCATCATTAACCACTCCTTTGTTGTTGTTATTCCTTGTCTAATATCGATTGTTGTTGTTGTTATTCCGATTTTGATTGGTGTTGGAGGTATTGTTGTTTTTGTTATTCTTGTTATATTTATAGAGTTTGATTTCTCCACTTTTCAACAATACCTCTTCTGTTGTCACCCCATTCTCAATTAAGTCTTGGAATGATCTAGGACATTGTAGCCTTAATCGATAGTTCATTTCATGATTCAAGCTATTCACAAAGATATCCATCTTTTCCTTTTCGGGTACACTTTGAGGGTATCTAGCAAATACTACCCTCCATCGTTGTAGGAAAAGTAGGAATCCCTCTCCATCTCTTTGTTTGGTATTGCATAGATTGAGCATTGTAACCTCATGCTTGATGTTATAAGAATAGTGAGTTACAAATTTAGAGGCCAATTCCTCAAAGGTTCTAATACCGGAGGGTAATTTTGAGAACCATTCCATTTCCATGCCTCCCAAACTTCTAGGGAATAACCTCATAAGGTAAGTTGTGTCATGCATGAATTCTAAACTTAGGGAACAAAATTCCCTTAAGTGATCTTAAGGATTAGATGTTCCTTCATATTTATCACATTTTAGATAAATAGCATTTGTTGGAAATGGTATCATGACTAAAGAGTTGTCAAATGGAAACGGACACAAGGCTTCAATAGAAAAAGGTTTAGGAGCCCCACACATTTTCAATGTGTCCAATTGTATTTGAAAAAGCTGGAATTGTTTGTTCATGATATCAATGGGGTTAGCCTCTACTTCTTCTTTCTTGAGTTTTGTGAAATCATAATCGTGTGGAAGCTTGAGACCCGTTTGTGCTAGGTCTAGGAATTATTTCTCTTTGTCTTTTTCCAATACTTTGTCCATGAGTTTCATGAAGAAAGGGCTTTGCATAGCCTCGGTAACCTTTTCATTGGTTAACTCCTCATCATTAGGGTCCATATTACCTCTGTTATTGGTGTTGTTCATCCCTTGATTGTTAGGATCTATGTTCGTCCCTCCATTTGTATTGTTGTTGTACCCTTTTTTATTAGGATCAACATTTCCTTGTTGGGTCATATCCTTGTTTACGTGATTAATCTAATCAGGGTCGATATGACCAAATGGGAAAGACATCCTTGGTTCTATTTCTTTCATGGGTTTGTGTATAGGATTTGCGGAAAAGGGGTCACCTGGGAAGGGACACTCTTGTCTTAGATAAGACCCGTCTGGTTGTAGCATAGTTTTTATGTAATGGGATCGAGTGAAAACTGGCATTAACATATGCTGAAAGAAGATCTTAGGTTTTCAAACTTGTTTAATGACCAATCCATGTATGAATTTGCAAAATTCCCAATAATGGCAGATTCTGATCAAGATAGGTATTCACAATGATATAATGTCCAAAAGGGTATCCAAAAATCAAATTTTCTTGTTTTCAAACTTTCGGCAGATACCCACTATTATCCTTTTAAAAATTCCAGGCGACTCTTACTTGTGTGTAGGCGGCCTTTAAATGATAATACGTGGTGACTAAAAAATCTTTACGCGGCGCTCTATAGTTGGCAGGCAGCGTTTGTCTGTTCCAAAGCATTTTTGGAATATTGTTACACGGCTCTTTCCAATTAACAAGTGGTTGTTTGATATTACCAAGCGGTGTTTTATGTTTGACAAGTGGCCTAGATTTATTTAGAAGTAGCTCTGAACTGATTGTACGCGGCTCTTTGCTGATCAGGATTGATTTTGATAATTTTAATGATATTTTCAGGATTTAAAATTTTAAGGTCTTTGATCAGATTTATCAAAAATTATTCTTGCATGAAAAGAAAGTACAAACTCAACACACAAGTAAGATTTGCATCATATCCCTAAAAACCACACTAAAAGTGTATGTTCTCGGATGTTTCAACTAGTTCGCACAAGAATATCTTCCAAGCAATCTACCTTAGCATCAACAAATTTGGATTTTAAACATGGATCTACAAAGGTAGGTCTGCTATTTTATCAAGTCTCAAAACTATTCCAGTCTAAACCTTGACAAGATCCTTTACCCCTTTGAGGGCTTCCCACATGCACAAAAGTACAATTGTGCACAATCCCAAAGGACTACTAGAGGAAGTGAGGATGGCTTGCACAAGTTTTAGTCACTTCCCGATTAAGGAAAAGTGCATTATTTATAGTGGGTCAAACAAAATTGCAGTAAAATAAAATATCTCCCACTTTGGGTCATTCCCTCTCATCATCCTCATGAGGCAATTCTCGGGAGGCAGACCCTTTAAAGCTCTAATTAGCTAGCATGTTCATAAAAAGTAGGAACTTGGACTTAGTCCAACAAGTTTTGGAATCTGATTCACTCAAAAAGTGAAGAGCATATCCCTATATTGTCTTTCTTTTGTTCCAAACACTTCAAACAATTTTGTTCATTTTCAACCCCTTAACAAGGAGGTTCTTAGAATTGAAATGTG
Source organism: Thuja plicata (assembly GCA_018584345.1). Lineage (NCBI taxonomy): Eukaryota > Viridiplantae > Streptophyta > Pinopsida > Cupressales > Cupressaceae > Thuja > Thuja plicata. The sequence goes on along the minus strand of MU227378.1, from coordinate 2,142,928 downwards.
TGGTTCAATTTTCTTATCCTTGTCTTTCTACCAAATTGGCTTTGCACGTTTGGATTTTTGATTCACTTTGAAAAGTGAAGAGCATATGCCTAATGCTTGTTCAATTTGGATTAAATAGAGGATTTTCTACTTATGCTAGATTTAAAAGAAAGCCATAATTTAATCAAATGCAAGCTTGATGAGATAAATACTTGATTTTGAAGCTAGCAAAAGGCTAGGCGCATTTTTGAGTATTTGGTTTGGTTTTACTCACCTAGTGGTGATCGTTCCCACTCCATCTCCTCCAACAAGTTAGTCAACACAAAGCACAGCAAAGTGAAGAAAACTTGAAAAACTTTAAATGACACAAAAACCTCCTAAAAGCTCTTTCAAATGAATGACTTATCAATTAAAGCTTTTAAAGAAAGTAAGGATGCAAAATTAATTAGAGAGTAGGAAATTTTCTTTTATACGCAAAGAACACCTTAATGTAATGATCATATAAATGCTCTTCCTCAAAAAAAATCTCTAACAAATTTGCATTATGAATCTCTTTATTGTTCTTGGTTTTAATCCTTACCTCCTTGCTAGGCCTTGAGATCTGTTTCTCTGGTTTCTACACCTTTGGGTGATTTTTCATCTGCAGAATAAGAAAACACAAATAATTACAAAAGTGATAGAATTAACCAAAAACTAATTTAAAGAAAAAGTTATTACGTGGCATTTTATAGCTAAACAGCGGCTACCAAATGTTAGTAAGCATAACTTTAAACTTTAAATGCGGCTTTTAACTATTAACACGCGGCCCTAAAAATACCACAGGCAGTAAAATAAAAATAGAAAGCGGTGTAGAAAGTATAATAAGTGGTAAGAGATTGCTGGTAAGTGGCTGTTGAAAAGTCATAGGTGGTGCACTTTATCCAACAGGCAGCACGATTTATTTGGTAGGCGGTCCAATTTATCTCACACGCTGTAGTAGAAAGAAAGAAGGAGACAAATCAAGCTCTGTAAGCGGCATTTTGTTGTTTGCAGGTGGCTCTTTGCATCGCATAAGCGGCTCTTCTCCTATTTTGATAAAAATGTTAGCAAAGAGGCTTAGAGCCCCACGGCGGATGCCATTATGTGTGTAAGAAAATACACCTTCATGAAATTAAGATTGAAAACAACAATTCCATGGAAAGATAAAACAAGTTAATCTAAGAATTGAAGCTAAACAATCTATATCATCTCATGGTTCTCTATCCAAGCTTTGTTAAGAGAGATCTCAAGCTTAATCTCTCTCAAGGACAATCCTAGAACGAGATGTGTATGAAAATTAAATGCTCAAATCTAGCTAGAATGCTCAAAATGCTCAAAAAATGCTCCAAGATTATATGAGAAAATAACAAATGCTCCAAACATGATATGCTAGATGTAATGCAAATGCTAAAATTCTCTTAAAAATCTCTCAAATGCTCCTCATATGCTCTTAATGTGCCTATAATAAGGATGCTTTTGCTCTTGAATTCTTGGATCCCAAACACAAAGGAAATGGCTTGTATTTATAGCTTTTTCCCAAGGGTAGGGGGTAGAGTGAGTTAATCATGATCAAAGTTTGGTTAAGTCAAAAGCTTTGAGGTGTTTTCAAATGGAGGGAAAATTGGTTGGTTGTCTCAAAAGATATTAGAAATTGAATAACTCCATCATTTAATTAAATTAGCCATGGAAGGGTGATTGGGTTGGATTTGATCCTTTTTTATTTGAACTATACAATTGAAAAATCAATTGCATAATTTGATTAATCCCTTTGGGCTTGAATTTAATTATTTAATTTCATGATTATTTGATCTTTTAATTTGATTTGAATTTTTTCCATTTGATTTGATCCATTTGATTTGCATTGAGATGATATTTTAAAGCATTTGGCTGAAATTTATAGTTTGGAAAGCTTGAGATACACCAGGTAAATTTCAAGTGTCTACACCTATACAAGGTCATTCTCATCCTATAGTGTCCTATCCATTTATTCACTCTATCCATGGCCCTTTTTCCAATAGTAAAGTTAGCCACCTTGAATTATCTAGGTGTGAAGGTGCCTTTTCTATGAGGATCCAGATGTTCCTTGTCTATCCACATCAGCTTCCAGACAAACTCTATCAAGGAAACTCTTGGAGGTACATACTTTGGAATTATGTGTGGGAGATAGGAGCATCCATAAACCTTGATTATGGTAAAATTCCTCTCACAATAGAAATCACCCCAATTGTGATTTCCAGGCCATTTATCTACGTATTGGCAAGGTCTCAGAATTTGAAGTGTTCTAACTAGGTAGCCTAGTTACATTAAGGCCCATTAGTTCTAGAAGTGAATGCACAATCCAATTCTCAATGCCACAAAACTCATTCTAATTTGAATTGTTTCCAAACCCTAATCCACAATTGTATGGGGTTTGGCTAGCCTTGGAATTGAGTTCTAGGTCTTAAAAAATCTGTGTTCATGCTGTCAACATTGAAATATAATATCAAATGTATTAGAAGATAATAATGCATGAAATTGGGGTTGACCTTCTTCTGAATGTTGATCAGCCCCACATACATTCTGTCTATGACATACTGAATGTAGTCAAAGTCTGTGTTGGAATGGGAGTTTTGAATATCCAAGATAATCATCAGAAGATATGCAGGTAGCTTCTCAATATGCCCATCAATGCCTAGAACCCTACACAATCCATAGGTTATATACTTCATATAAAAATAGAGGTATTTAAACTCATAAGGTGCACCCCTTGAAGTAGGCAATGGGGTCACATAATTCCTATTAGACCTAGGCACATGAGTCTGGACCAACTTACTCACTATGTTAACCTCTCTCGTGTATTTTCTCTACAATTTTTTTAGGTCAATCTCTGTGGCAGAACCATGGTAGATGCCAAAGTCTTTCATGAAAGATGTCCTATGTAAATTTACTAAGGTTTTTTCATCACCTTTTCTAATTTTTTTGGAGGTAGAGTCATATCTTCCAGCTAGGGTTATCAATAGGTCAACATCTACGAAGACATCTGGGACAATTAGCATTGCTAGACCTAATGTCCAAGGGTTTGAAACATAAATATTTCTATCCATATTGCTATAGAAATAATTAAACAAAGGAAAGCCAGAGCACCCAAGAGTGATGGGATCTCTACAATTTGACATAGGATCATTGAAATATTTGTCATCTACCTTTTTATTTTGGTTTGTTCCTTGCAGCAAAGAAAAAAAATCATCTAAGACTCAGCTTGACTCATCTCTATTGATCTTTACTTATCTTCACTGATCTTCTGAACAATTCTTCTCTCAAACACAAGCTACTTCTCACAATTTTCTCTGAAACTTAAGCAATTTCTTCACTCCAAAAACTTATGCAATTTCTCTTCTCTGTACTCTGAAAACTTTGGTAATCACAATGTACAAAGACTGCATCTATTCATCATTGAAAATTGAATGCACCATTCTAGACAAGAACTTGGAAACTGTTTCTCAATCACTTTTGCAAAAACTTTGCATAGCTTGACATCAATTCTTTCCTAGTCATGGAGCTTGAATTTAACATAAAATCAAATTTGAAAAGCCTAGATGGAGTAGTCACATGTGTTTTTTTCAATTTTAAAACCTTATTATAAGAAAAAAGGCTCGACATGCAATCTGATTGGCCACGTTTGATTTCTTTTTCACAGCTTAGTGGATTACTTGTACTCTATCATAATTTTTTGTCTTTATTAACCTTGGATTTCATAATACTTCCTTGACATGGCGTGAGAGAAAATCCCTAAGATTTTACCATACTTAGACCATATTTTATCTAGCGATCACATGACTACTTTATCTCCAAGTCGCTGAGAGTTTTCTTTGACTCTGGTTATATCATGAGATCTAGCGCTAGCCATATGATATTTTTCTTCATCTACGGTTCTCGCTAGGTCGCTAGATGGTTTTCTTAGCTCTGATTATGTTTTGAGATTACGTGCTGGCCAATCATTTTAACTTGACTTTGCATCTGATTTACTTCTTAACGATGAGTAGATTTTTTCTTCTTATCTCTGAATCTCTGAGTAAACTTTACTAGGCTTCTGCTTTAACCACGATCACATCTAGAGATTCATAGATAAAGGGAACCGCTAAGTCCCTGAGTAAAACTCTTAACCCAAGTCTCATTTGGAGATCTAGTGCTAGTTGTTCATCTCATATGAGATCTACGATCCTCACTGAGTCCTTGAGATTTTATCTTAACCTTGAGTTTGTTCATATATCATGCAAAAAATCAAAAGGATAACCATCTTCTGACTCTAAGTTTATCTAGAGATTCATCGACTAACTAAGTCTCTGAATTGCTGAACATTTCAACTAACCATGGATCTATTCAGAGATCACGTGCACACCATAAGATTTGAGTTATGTCAATGGTTTAGATCTTTCTTGTCAACACAACTGTTAACTTTAACTTGACCTTAAGTCATTTGGAGATCACACGATAGAGAAAACTCTAAGTCGCTAAATGTTTTACTTTACCCTGAGTTTATTCAGAGATCACTCAACCACCTCACAATAGGTGCTTAGTAATCATTCCCAAAGCCTCTCTTAGGATTAGTTTATTCAATCTAAGGATCACTTCTCCCACCATGAGGTGCATTTAGTTTGTCAACCCAAGGACATATCCTTGAAATGGTATGGCATAGTATGTGCACTAAGTTCCTTAAAGAGTCACTCTACCTATGTTGTAGGAAATTAAAATACATGAAAGGAATCTATACTAGAACTGTAGGAAAGGAAACACACCTATTCCTTACTGAAATGAATGCTACAAATTTCAAACTCTACTTAAGCCTATTCTTTCAACCTAGAGCATCCACTATAACTATCCTTGCAAGTGCTGTAGGAACATTCACAAAGTACAATGTTGTAGGAAGAAACTTTAATCTTCTATCTAGAATGCTAGAAATGTAGAAAGTAAATCTATTCTACTCTACCCTAATCCACCTCCCAAGTGGGCCCCCTTGGTTGGCTTCTACTAATCTATTAACAAAGAAGATAAACCAAAATTCACTTCATTATATTTCAAGAACTGATTACATGAGAATGGTACGCAAAACTGAAAATGAACTTGCTGTGCAAGATACAATTAGAACTATGTATTCCAAAAACTCCAAACTTACAAAATAATAGTATCCTCCCTATAAATAGAAGATTGAATTCTTTATTCTAAAATAGAAAAGGAACCATCTAACTAAAACTACACCAGAGAGAAAAAATAGGAAACGCAATAGCCCACGACATATGCAATGAAGTCTGGGTGACCGAGTCAACATGTTGGAAGTGCGGAAGGAATATAGAAGTGCTACATTCATGCATTTCTGAAACTATGACTCCTTATTTGCAGTAGTCATGTCTTTTGATGCCATGATGGTTATCCGTTTGCAGTTGGTCTTTAATGTTCTCTTTGAATACTGTGGACCACTCCCAAGCAGCTCCTATTTCCTGGTAGGTTAGTTATCATGCAAAGATATTTATACAAGTAGATTAATCAAATTGATCAAAATATTAGAACACGCATTTTGATTATTATATGAAATACTGCAACATATATATAATATTGGCACAATATGACATATCTATTCTACCCATAGTTTTAATGGTTCTATCTATACTTTGACATAAGTTCAACTAATTATAAGTCCATGATTGTTCTGGTAATACTTAAAAATAGAGTATAAAGATTAATATAATAGAGACAGTAAATGGTCTCATCATCTGCCCCCTGGTAAGTTGAATGCTTGTCCTCAAGCATTGCATCTTCTGGTATTTTCTCTGAAATATCCAACCTCTGTCCTCCCTCACCTCTGGCTCTTGAAAGTGTAGTAGAACCTCCGTTTCTTCTCTTAGACATCCACTTTGTGATCCTCTTGCAGTCGGTCAAGTTTTCTATTATTGATGTCAGACAGGGGCCAAAGGAGCATTGGTGGCTGCATGGTGAGTGGACACCAAAGTTCCTATCTAATTTTCCTTCCCAGTTTTATGTACTTTGGTGCTCTTTGAATAGCTTCTTGGAGGTTGATAGGACTATGTGGGTTTGATTTCTTCAATGCCTTAGATAACCTACCCCATCTGCTTCTGACACCAACTAGGGCTCTCTAAAATATGAAGTAAGACAAACTGTCATACTCTACATAGACCTCTGTTCGAATCCCAAAAAATTTATCCCTAGTTTCCTCCTTAATTTTTCCATATGTCAAATTGAGGCAATCTCTAAGGAGTATATCTAGCTTGCTACTTTCTACCCTTAATGGCAATGGCTCTATTTTCTCCTATTCCCTGTAATTTTCTAGTTGTCTGTCATAGTCAGCTTCATTGTGCATACAGGACATTAGTGCCCTTAGGTGTACATCCCCTATATAAAGTAGAGGGTTCCACTCAGTCTCTACTAGAATGATGAAGTTATGTATGTACAGCTCACAAAGTAAATTTTGATTCCATGAGGGAAGGGTCTAGTATAGGCCATAAAATCCTTGGGCTTACTTGAACTCAGAGTCTATATCTTTAATGGTCATCGTTAGTTGGAACAATAGGAACTGTTCTTTCAAACAGATGGTATAAACCCTAGGGGGTGGTCTGCATGCAATTATTTGATCAGCCAACTTGAGGGCATGATCCATATTTTGTTTCTATTTTTCCAATTGCTCTTTCAATTCTACTGTGTGTATATTTGTGCACCTGTTGCCTGTGACACAACACTTCAATAAGTCATTCTGTTAGTGAGAAACAAGGGTTAATGAGCATATAAAACCCTAACATTGACCTATTGCTTTCTAACTAGGATGAGTGTACCAAATAACATAAAATCCCTCAAATTATGCTAAATACCAGTGACATAAACAACCTAGCATGAAAGATTTAGTTTAAAAGCAACTATTTAACTATTTAAGCATGCATATTTCTCTAAAATGGACATTATAACCATGTAAAAAAGTGACTAATGGAGTGTGTATGAAGCTAGGAAGGAATGGGTAGCATAACGATGCTTTGAGATTCCTTCGAAATCTTTTCATAACAACACTACAATTTGAAATTTGAGGCTTATTATGAGCTCTAAATCCCTTCAATTTATAGAGGAATGGGAGAGAGAGAGAGAGGGGAGACAAGGTTCATTAATGGAGCCCCTAAGGTCATTAATGAGGTGTAAGAGCCATTAATTCCTTGGGCATTAATGAGGGATGGGCAAGAGGGAATATCCATTAATGGGTCATTAATGAATTTCAGTTAAGAGGCATGGGGGCGTGTAAGGCTCAACTTGACAAGTTGGTCTTTTGGGAAAGTCATGCTTGAGAAAGTTGACTTTCTCAAGTGGGTTGAGTTGTTAATCATTTCTTAATGGAATGTGACAACATTAGGAGGTGGGTTAGGATAGAATTATAATGAGGATTAGAATAGCATGGGGGGAATAGGTTGAGATGGGTTAGAACCAAGGGTAGAAGTGGTTGAGATAGGTTAGGTTGGGGTTTAAGGGAATATAAATGAAATGAATTAAAATTATTTAATTCATTTAAAATATAGGATTTAATTATTTAAGCATTTTATTGCTTTTTAATAATTAAGGGGACTATAGCCATTTTAATTAAATTAAATAGGCTAAGGGAATGGGTTATTTTGCAAGTGAATAATTGATTAAGGGGTTTATTTAATTTCTTTATGATTAAATACTATAGCCATGTCTGAATTTGATTTGATTTAATTGGTTTAAATTGATTTGAATTGTATGGCTATAATAGTTAATATAATTTAGTGATAAAAATAACCTAGGATATTAAATTGATTTCAAAATAATTATACCAAGAAGTAACAGGGTCATTTGGACATAATTGGGGGTATGATCAGACTTAGAGAAAATAGGGTCTATAGTCAAAACAGACCAAATTTAGGTGGTTACATTTGCCCCTCTTTAAATTGATGTGCGAGCAGCACATTGATTCAAAGAAAGTTTTTGATTTTGACTTCAGAAAGATTGAGAATTTTGTTCTTGGTTGTCGAACGAAATGTTGATGAGATCAGTCTCACACTTGATTGAACCAAACTGATAGAAATGATTTTGAACTTGGTTGTCGTCCAAAGATCAATAAAATATTTTTAAGATACCAATTCTAAACTTGGTTGTCGTCCAAAGATTGATAATACTGATTCTGAACTTGGTTGTCGTCCAAAAGTCAGTATGAAGCTACCAAGAGCTTAATAAGAATCTTTTAAAATGAGGAAACACAAGATATCTAGCTTATGAGAACCAAAGCTTTCTATCTAACAGTTCTGACTTTAGTCAAGGAAACTATTATGCCCCTAGTTTGTTTGATAACGAAGTCATTTTAATGTTGTTTCGAGAAAAAATTTAATTGATGATAGTGTGATCATGCCCCCTCGAGAATGAAATCAAAGGAAAAGAATAAAATCCCTCAGTTGAAAGAATGTATCACTTGCAGGAAGCGGTTAGGGAAAGAAAGAATGGAGTAGAAGAAGTGAAAAAGAAGGTGTGTTTAAAAATAAACACACAAGTACCAAGTTAATTACGTGAAAATGTGAGTGATGAGACTGATAAAATGATGTTAGACCAAGATTTATGATAAAATGTGCAGTATTGACAGATTTGTGGAACAAATAAAGCAAATTCGTAGTTTTTGAAACTGTTGTAAAAATGGTATTGTGCTGTTGAAAACCTCCTAGGCACCTTCAATTTGGTTCCCGATTGATCAAAAAGAGAACAAAAATGTAGTTGTAGTTGTCTGGGAGGAGTTTTGAAACTCCTAAATGGCTCAAAAGACCAATATAAGCCTCAAAATTTTCCATTTTACTATTCATTTTCACTTTCCTCTATAGTAATTTAGAGAGCTCTGTAGAGAAGATGGTAGTCCCTATGAGGAAGCATCATTTTGAGATGAGCCATCGACATCAGCGCCTGGCCAACTACCCACCTCCGATAAGAGCTCGTAAAACTACCTTGTGAATTTTGCAAAATCTAATTTTATGCATTTTTGTAGGTTTTATAGCCAAATGAATTTAGAATCACATCTAGTATTCTAGATTGCAACCTATAAAACACGTGTCGCATCCATTTTTTCCTGGCTCGCATTCAATTTTTCTGGATTCCTGCGTCGCATCTAGGATACTCTGGATCGCATCTAGTTGCATTGTTTGTCTGTTATTTTGTTGAATTTTGCTTCTGTATCATACCCTATCCCTGAAAGGTTGTACCTAGTATTTAGGGTCGCATCTCATATTTTGGGGATCGTACCCTGTGGTCTCCGTCGTATCTTGTATTTCAAGGATCGTACCCAGGAAAGAAGATTGCACCCTGCCAATTTAGAATCACATCTGGTTAGGAGACTTAGGAACTTAGTCTTTTGGATCTGTTTGCATGTCACAAACCCTGAATGACTTAGCTTTTTAGGAATCTACATCTTTATTGTAGAGAGAATATTGATGTATCATTGTTTTTGTCAAAACAGACTCAGTTTGAGGTAGTCGCATTTTTTGGCACTTACCCGGGTCATATGCTTGCATTGTCTGGATTGCTATTAGATGATGAGAAGACTACCATGATCTGATGTGGATTACTCTATTTAATAGGTTTAGCTGAGATAGGGGTAAACCGAGGGTTGTTGACTACTCTTGTTGAGAGATGGCACTCAGAGCACAACACCTTCCACCTGCCGACCGGGGAGATTACTGTGACTCTAGAGGACGTATGGAGGATACTTCAAGTCTTGATGATCGGTGTTGAGGTGTGTGTTGAGTCAATAGCTGATGTGGAAATTGGTGCTACACGTCGATACTTCTAGGATGATACTATTGACCATAGATATCTATCATGGGATTATATGGTCGATCATTATGATCATTTATCTATATACTTAGCACGACTGATAGGTGGCATCCCGATGCCAGATAGAGGTCAACATGGATTCATGGTTGGTTTGGTAGACATGTTGGAGAAAATGGTCACCCATAGGCGGAGATTTGCATGGGGCAGTTGTATTCTAGCCCATATGTATCAAGAGCTTCATGAGATAGTATATCATTATACTTGGAGCATGACTGTTGGTATTCTTATTCTTCAGATCTAGGCCTGGGAGTACATCCCTATTATGTGGCCAATTGTAGATAGACAGAGAGCCCCTGAGCAGCCCTATGTATACATGTATGCAGGTCTTATTCAGTAGCCCCATTTGGGCAAGATTGAGTACTAGCGTTGACTCTTTGATGATATGACTGAGGTCATTTGGCGACCATATTTAGATTGCAAGGAGTGGACCTCAGATGCATAGTAGGTACCTTATCTATTTCAGATCTGATATGTTATAGGTAGGACCATATATGTTGTGGAGTGGTTCATCCATACCCAGGTGCTGAGATAGTATGGCCACCGTCAGGGCAGGATACAGGATATCACTATGTATGCACGGATCTGAGATGAGGCACGGTTATGGGGGGTGCAGTTGGTATATGAGACCGCACATCAGGGGATTCATGATATGGTGGGAGTAGACTGGGATCTCCATCTTGATGTTTCTGATGTGGGTTTTTTAGATGGATATGCCACCGAGATGCTCCAGTAATCATTTCCTCATTTTACTATACCAGAGGAGATTATCCCACGCATATAGGAGCCATTAGACTATGATCCTAATGATTGTCATACCAAAGGGAGGGGAGGAGCATAGAGAGACAGGGCCCCTAGTATACATGGAGGTCAGGATGGTGGTAGAGATGGCATGCATCCTCCTCTTGATGAGGATGACGGGGGAGATGATAGGAGTGGTGGTGCAGTGGGTGGCCACGCGGAGGTGGCTAGCGGTAGTGGGTAGGGTCGGCATACCCACTTTAGATTTCTAGCCCCTTAGAGAGATCCTGGTCTACTCCTTACTAGGGATCAACAGAGACAGAGGTAGCAGAGGTCACAGGATAGACCACAGGATAGGGGATACGACAGGTCTCAGGATCAGGATACAGGTAGAGATGAAGATCCTCTTTCTAGATGTGAGCAGGAGAGAGAGCAGTTGAGGGCTCAGATTACAGCTTTAGAGGCTAGAGTGATAGAAGTAGAGGCTAGGGCTATAGCAGTAGATTCTAGATGTGCTATATTGGATTCCTTGCTTATAGATAGAGATAGGCAGATTGAGAGACTCCGTGTAGAGTGAGATGTGCAGGCCCGTACAGCTACTCATCAAGGATAGAGAGATACCTATTATTATGCTCTTTACCATGCAGCAGTGCCAAAGGGGCAGAGGGCAGTATCTTTTTAATGGTTATCCCAACAGTCTGAGGGGGCAATGCCTCCTCCTCCTCCATTGGTACCTCCTCCTCCTCCGCCACCAGATCAGGGAGAGGGGGGAGCCAAAGATGATTATTTTGTCATATTTTTGTATATCTGGATCCTTTTGATATCCTCTTTTGTATATGACATTCATACATGTATATTTGATTCATTCTATATTACTAACACTTTGATACTTGTTATGCAGTTTGTTCCATATTTTGGTATGTACCATGTGGTGATATATATATATATATATGATGTAGCTTCCTGATTCTGATATGTTTCATGAGCTCTTGTTGCTTTGATAGATTTTCTTTGCACATGTGATGATAGCTTCGTCTCTTGATGAGTTATATTTAGATGATGACATCATTCTATGATTTTGATTTGATTACTAATATAAATATGTTTTACGTGAAGATGCAAATGTATGTTTCTTTTGATTTTCCTTTCATGCAATATAGATGTATGGATGCATTTTATGATGTAAAAGTAAAAATGCAATACATGGATGCTTTGTTTTAGTATTTTCATGTTGCTTCTTTTTATGAATGCAAAATGTATGCTATGGATGTGCAACGATAGATATATCAGTAATATGGATGATGTAATTAACTTGATTTTTAGAAGAAGAAAATTGAATTGATTTAGAGCTCAAAATGCTTTTAATTTTTCTCCTTTCTTGTTTATATCCCATGCAATTTGTCAAAAATGTAATGATATGCGGACTCTTAGGACTTTTTCACTGGTATGCAAATGTATATCTTTTTATCATCATTAGGCACTCTTCAGAATGGATACCACCTGATAGTACAACCATCACTAATACCCACTGATATTATGATAATATGAATACTATGTTTTATTGAAATGTCAAAAATAGACTTAGGCATCAAGGCATAGAAGCTAGGATAAAAAAATAGTCACCTTCCTTTTAATATACCAGATTCTGATTAAGGCAAGATATTGGACCCACAATGACCTTGAAAATTCATATCCTTGGGTACATTATGATTTGTATACCTTAGTGAGAATCTAGATCAGAAAATAGACAAGGAAAATGTTTCAACCTAACTTTAGTTTACATGTAACAAAGATCGAGATATATGCGGCTATCCACCCATAGTGGTAGCTCTTATCATAAACATCCAAGTTAGCTGAAATTTATAGGATCATTTGGAACAATCACCATACGCATAAAATCAAGAAAACATTATAACCCCTATCCTTGTGACTCTTTGTCTTTGCACAGACATCATTGAGTAACTAAGAAGACATAATAAGTTATCAATTGTGAATCAAGCTAATAAAATTTATATTTACTTCGATGCCCCTAGTTGAATACATCATCAGGACATTTAAAGAACCATAATCAAATAAATATAAAACTGTGTGGTTAAGTAGTACTTGGTTATTCATTTGTCGAAAACAGTAGAGATTCATCAATCAGAAAATTGGAATACAAGCAATATGGCATTCTGTGTCTGTGCATTGATAGGATAATCCATTCATGTTTGCAATCTAATATAGCCTTGTAGGAGCACTATCTTTGTAAATGTCATATTTGGATATGTGATGTTTAAAAAGACACCCTTGTTTTGAAAAGTGACATTGTTTTGCATGTATCAAGAAACATTCTGTTCGCGAGGCAAACCATCCTAGAGAAACTTAGCAATCACAACCTACCATACTAATAAAGATACCCCCAGTGCCGAATGACTTATTCCTAAGACGTAAATGTAGACAAATCCCAAGTGAGGATAAGATAGCCATTTAGGAAATGAAGTCAGCATTTGAGCATAGGTAAAGTTATGAAGGCCTAGTATCAGTAATGCTTTGATAGATGGAGCGCAGAACACAAGTGTCACCTGATTGCTAGGTTTTCACCACTTGGCAAGATCTTTTCTTTTCTTTTTGATACCAAGATGCCTGTTTTACCAGGTGCTCATCAAGGCACTTTTCTCTTTTTCAATTTTTTTTCTTTTTTTGCTTTTTTGAATTTTTTTGTAGTATCAAGGCACCTGTTTGCTAGGTTTTCACCAAGGATACCCTTTTTGTAGGATCTTTTTCCACTATTTTTGGATTTCTTTAGGATTAATTTTCTGAATGTTTTGGGTATTTTGCAAGAACTTTTTGTTGTACAGGATCTGCTAGCCGAACATTAAGCATAGAACCACTTCAAATGTAGAGTGTTGATAGGATCTGGAAGAACATCTCCCTCAGGTGTAGCTAGTTGATAAGCTCCAATCCCAAAAGTAGCAGTGATAACATAAGGTCACAGCTAGTTAGGTTCAAATATTCCTTTATGCTCTCTGTTAGGCTGGTTCTTAGGATTCTCTTTGAGGACGAGATCTCCTACTTCAAATTTGTGAGGTTTAACCTTCTTATTGTAACCTTTGGACATTCGTGCTTGATACACTTTGAGGTGATCGAATGCTTGTTGTCTGCGCTCATCTAGTAGGCCTAGAGAATTTACCCTATCTATGCAGTACTGCTCATCAGTAACTAGACCTTGTAAAGATATCTGCAAAGATGGGATTTCAACCTGAATAGGTAGTACTTCTTCAATGCCATAGACTAGAGAAAATGGTGTGGCTCTAGTTGGTGTTCTTATGCTTGTTCTATAGGCCCATAGTGCCAGATTTAGTTGTAGATGCCAGTCTTTGCCAGACTTGCTCACAGTTCGGTGTAGGATTTTAAGAATATTTTTGTTTGATGCCTCAGCCTGTCCGTTACCTTGAGGGTAATATATTGAGGAGCAATGTTGAGTGATATGGAATTGTTCACAAAGGTCATCAATGTCTTGATTTTTAGATTGGCCCCCATTGTCTGTTACAATTGAAGAGTGTATCCCATATCTACAAATAATGTAGTTTAGAATGAACATAGCCACCTATTTTCCAGTGGCTTTGATTAGCGATACGGCCTCGACCCACTTTGTAAAATACTCAGTGGCCGTAATGATGAACTTGTGTCCATTTGAAGAGTTGGGATATATTTGTCCAACCAAGTCTAAGGCCCATTGCTGAAATGGCCAATGTGTTATGAAAGGTATAAGTTCTGTGGCAGGAGCATGGATAAGATTTCCATGTGTCTGGCATTTAAGACATGCTTTTGAAAACTAAATAGCATAGTTATCCATGGTAGGCCAGTAATAGCCTACTCTGAGAAGTTTCTTCGTTAATGAAAAGACGTTTGAGTGTGATCCACATACACCTTCGTGGACTTCTTTTAATGCTAGACTGGACTCTTCGAGTTCTAAACACCTAAGAAGTGTACCGTCAAGACCTCATCGATATAGGTTGTTACTTAGGAGGATGTAACATGATGTTATCCTTATCAGGGATCTTTTCTCATTTCTAGATAGATTGGTAGGGATGGTTTGGTCAGAAAGGTAAGCAATGATATTGGCATACCAAGATTGGTCTGGGGTGTTCAAAGCACATATTACCTAGTATTCAAGGGTGTCAAATGTAGGATAGGATAGTTCTTCCACCAAGAATTCATAGTGGAATTGATGTTCCTCCAATTGTAACATGGATGCCAAGGTAGCCATAGTATATGTAGCTTTGTTCTCTGATCTTGGCATCTGCTGGAATGTGATGAATACAAATTATTTCTTCAAGTCATCAACTAGTTGTTTGTAGGGCATCAAATTATCATCTTTCATTTGGTACTCCCCATTGACCTGATTGATAATTAGTTGGGAGTCATCATATACGTGTAATTCTACAATCTTCCACTCCATAGCTAGCTTTAGGCTGTTTACCAATGCTTCATATTCTGAAATATTGTTGGTGCATGGAAACATTAATTTGTAAGATTTGGGAATCTTGTAAACTTGAGGAGTTTTGAATAGAACTCTTGCTCCAGATCCTTGTTGAGTGAATGAACCGTCAAAGTACATCTTCCATGGATATTCAGTTAGATGCATGATTGTTTCATCAGGGAATTCAATTAGCAAAGGTTCATCATTCTGGAGTGGTGAATCAGCTAATTGATTTGTAAGGACTTGTCCTTTGATATCTCATCATTCTACATATTGAATGTCAAACTCACTTAGAATCAGGACCCATTTTGCCAAATGTCTTGTTAACATTGTTCTTCTCAAAAGATACTATAGAGGATCAATCTTAGCAATGAGCTTTACTATATGAGAGAGCATGTAGTGCCTCAATTTTTTTGCTGTGAAGATGACTGCTAAGCATTCTTTTTCAATAATTCTATAATTGAGCTCATAGGTGACCAGTGTTCTACTAATGTAGTAGATAGCTCTTTCTTTCTTGGTTTCATCCTCTTGTGCTAGCAATACTCCTAGGGATGTAGCTGTAGCTGAAATGTATAGGAGTAGGGGCTTTCCATGAATAGGTGCCATAAGAATAGGAGGAGTAGCCAGGTATCCTTTCAATTCTCTAAAGTTTTCCTCATAGTGTTCATCCCATTTGAAGGTAACCCCTTTATGTAGAAATTAGTAAAGGGTTGTGCCCTATCTGTAAGTTGGGACATGAATCTCCTAATTGATTGAAGTCTCCATTGTAGCGTCCTCATTTGACTGATGTTGCATGGAGGAGTCATCTCTAGTATAGCCTTAACTTTAGCAGGGTCTAACTTAATTCCCTTCACTGAAACAATGAATCCTAGGAGCTTTCCTGATTCGACCCCAAAGGCACATTTCTTTCGATTGATCCTGAGTTGGAACTATTCCATTCAATCCAATATCTTTCTTAGGTCAGCAATGTGAGTACCTATTTCTTTGGATTTAGCCAATGTGTCATCCATGTAGTCCTCCATGTTTTTGTGCATCATGTCATGGAATATAGTTTTCATGGCTCTTTGATATGTTGCACCAGAATTCTTTAACCCGAATGGCATGAAATTCCAGAAAAAGGTGCCCTATGCACATGTAAATGCAGTTTTCTCTTGATCCTCTAGGATGATTTTGATTTGATTATAGCCCGAGAATCCATCCATTAATGAATACATATGGAAGTCTATTGTGAGGTCTATGATCATGTCAATGTTAGGTAGAGGGAAGTCATCCTTTGGACATGCTTTGTTCAAGTCTCTAAAGTCCATACAGATACTGATAGATTTATCAGATTTAGACACGGGGACCACATTGGAGATCCATCCTACATAGGCAATGACTCTGATAAATCCATCTTTCAACAACTTCTCTAGCTTCGCTTTTAATAATAATGAAACATGAGGATGCATCTTTCTAAGTTTTTGTTTCACGGGCTTAATCCCAGGAGCTATAGATAAGTTGTGCATGATTAGATTAGGATCTAGCCCTGGCATATCAGTATAAGACCATGCAAAGTTGATCTTCTTCTCTTTCAGGAACTATGTGAACTGTGCCTTCTCCTCTTCTTACAAGGATTGTGCAAGATGTACTATTTGAGGATTTTCAACAGTGCCCAAATTTACTGGTTGTGTTGGTTTAATCAGCACTGAAGATCTTTCCTAAAAGTGTTCGGGGAGGATATCAAGAGTATCATCCTTTGGCACCTTTGAGATGTTTTCACCATTTGATGCATCTTTTTTCTTTACTATTTTGGGATCTGATACTGGCACAGAGTGGTTTTCACCATCAGTCCACTTTTTCTTTTTATTTGTCCATTTTTTACTAAGAAACCTGATATCCTCTTGTGACATGTTCTTGCTCCTTGCATTGGTGGAAGAAGGGTACAGTTCACAAGCATTGAGATAACAAGCTAGAGTGTGGTCATTGGGAAAGTTGAGGATAGGAGTAGGATCTGTTTCAGTCCAATCAATTAGGTCTTGAAGTACCAATGTTAGGGGGTTAGATTCTGGGAAGGATAGCATCGTGCTAGCATCAAGACTATTAACTGACATGACATGATCTGTTAAGTTAAATTCTTTAATATTTAGATCAATAAGAGTGAGATTGTCATTAAAAGGGTCGTTGTTAGTTATATGTGGACCAAACTCTAGCGGCTCGTCAATAGAAATCTCATCATCATCTCTTTGTAAAAGGAGGCTTCTTTCTTTTAGCCTATGAAATTCTTATAGACTTATGTATTCACCAATTTCTTCATCAATGATTGGGGGAAGGAACTCTTCTTCTACTTCAATATTATCAGTGTCATTGGGAGGAGTGTCAAACTATTTACAAGGAGCTGAGGGTGCCACAAACATGTGAATTATATCTATTCCAATATCTTCAGTAGTGATAGATAGCTCTTCCCATTAATAATCATGAGATTTTGTGACCTCGTCATCGGATCTATTTAAGTATTCAGAAATGGTTATCTAATGTACCCGGTTAGCTACCTGTGGATCAAAGTGGGGTAGATCAAGGACATGTGAAATTGTGACCAATTTCCCCAAGTTAGGATGTAAACCTTGTTGTCGGGGTGTCTCTTTATTAATTGTTGCTATCAATGATATCTCTGGACCATCTGCTATGGTGTCTCCTACCTCTTGTATGAGAGGTTGTGCTAGCAAAGGGGTGTGAAGATCTTGTGGTGCCTCAAAGTTGCGTACATAGAATTCTCCTTGGTATTTGAGGTCCTTTGTGCCAACATGTAACAATCTCTCATAGGACCACTGATCTAGTTCCTCTGTTTCATCACTCTCTTTATCTGAGTGTGGACTCTCTTTTCAAGTGGGTTTATTAGTTTTAGCATTAAAACCCTGTCATGTTTTATCTCTGGTATTCCAAAATTCCATGGGTATAGGTTCAATAAGCCCTCATCCTATTCCATTTAGAGGTCCTTTTCCTTTGTATCCCATCTATTTGAGGAAATCATATCCCTTTCCATACTTTTATGGGGATATCTTTACATGTTTGACCTCAGATTCTACCAGTTCTCCTTTGTAAAGCCAGTCCAAGACTGCATGTTCTTCTATGTTATCTGAAGAAGATGTGGATGCCTTTACCATGCCAGTTGCTTTGTGTACCTCTAGATTTTTGGATATTGTAGGTGTGAATGTTGAGGAAGGTTTTCCATAGGATCGTGGTGACATCGGAAGTTCTATCAATGAGGGATTTAGGTCCAGCTTGTACTCTCCCATACCTATTTCTTCAAGTTTTAAGGTTTTGCCAAAAAATTTCATAACCATGTCCTTGGTAGTTTTAGGGGTAACTACATCCATAGCCTCTTTGTTGTGTGGGATCATGCTACCTACTTTGATATTATTACAAGTGTAGTTAGCATCTGTAGGAATCATCACTTCAACCCCTTTATGTGGGAATTTTATGCACTCATGGTAAGTGGATGGTACAGCTTGCATTTCATGAATCCATGGTCTCCCTAATAGGATATTGTAGGCCAATGGTAGATCCAGAACTTGACATATGACATTCCTCTCAATCAGTCTAACTCTGATAGGTAGAACAATAAGACCTCTGGAGGACCTTTCTTCCTCATCATAAGCTTTGATGGTTATCTTGCTACTAGAGTCAATTGTTTTTTCTGAGAGACCCAGTCTCTTGATTAGATCCAGTGTACAAATATTCAATCATGTGCCTCCATCTATCAACACGTGTCTAACATAGGATTTATGAATAAGGACTTCAATTTGGAGGGGTTGATTATGTGGATGTGTTAATGACTTATCATCCTCTTCAAAAAAGGAGAGGTAGTGTGGCATTGAGATGTGGTTGACCATTGCTTGGAATTTTTCTATATCAATATCTTTTGGGATGTCAGTAGCATGTAGAGCCTATTCTAGGATTTCCCTATGTATAGTAGATATTTTGAGCAACTCAAAAATAGAAAATTTTGGCAGAGGTTCATTGCAATTGGTCTACCAAGTCATATTTTGCTCCAGGAATAGTAACCACGTGTTTTGATGTTGGTTTAGGAATAGTTACAATAGGAACCTTGGATTTCGATGTCAGTTTTTGAGGTCCTTTGATCGTGACCTATGCTTGGCTCTGTATTACAGTATTTGAGTGGAATGAGACACCTTTAATTGTGACCACATTGATGGATTCAGTTTTAATGTCTAGCATATTGATCACATTATCATTTTTGGAATAGGTGTAGTTTCCTCATTACTCTTCCCTTTAAATGTTTCTCCTTGATCATAATTAGGAAAGGGTTTGTTGAATGTTGTATGATCCTCATTTGTAGTGTGTCCATCTACTTTGATCTTACCTCCTTCAATGAGGTCTTGGATGACATGTTTAAGCTTGAGGCAATTATTAGTCTTGTGTCCCTAGTTTTTGTAGAAGACATAATAGGAATTATCATCCCACCATCTGGGCTTGACCATTGGTTCCCACGGTTTGGAATCTGGGATTGTGATGACTTTGTTATCCAATAGTGTTTTCAGAACAGTCTGAATAGGCTCTCCCAAAGGAGTGAAAGTTCTTTGAGGTTTTGAAGTCCATGTCTGACCCTTGATATTATCATTGTTTGCTTTGGGTACGGGAGTTGTTACCTTAGCATCCTTGTTTTCTTGCATGCTATTGGTTAGATTGAATACCTTAGGTTTAGGATTAATGTTAGAGGCGTCAACCACTCCATCATTAACAAAATTCTTTTTTTGCTTCGACCATTTAGGCTTGGAGTTGGAGTTGTTGGTTTTGTTCTCATTTTGAAGGGTGATCTCTCCCCTTTTGACCATGACTTCCTGAATATGGAGGGCATTTTTAATCATTTTTCGAAGCTTGGAGAGTCTTGCATTTGTAATTCATATTTTAATTCAGGCACTATATTATTAACGAAGATCTCCATCTTCTCTGATTCAGGAATGTCCCTTGAATATCATGCAAAAATATTCCTCCATCTTTGTAGGAAGTGTGTAAATGATTCACCAGTTCTCTATTTGGTATTACATATGTCCATCATAGTTATCTCATGTTGGATGTTGTAGGAGTAATGTTGGATCAACTCCTTGAATTTCTTGACCTTAGGGTTTAGTTTTGAGAACCACTCCATGGCATTTCCCCCTAGACTTCTCGGAAGTAGTCGCATGAGGTATGTAGGTTCATGCATGTATTTTATGCTTAGAGCATAGAATTCCCTCACATGGTGGTGTGGGTCAGTTTCTCCCATGTACTTTTTGTACTTTGGTCTTTCCATTTTTGGAGGAAATAGGACCATAGTGATACTCTTGTCAAAAGGAAATGGACAAATGGTGTCCAAAGAGTATTTTTTTTTTGGGTTTCTCCTTCTCCTGTTTGAGGTTTGTGAGCTCTGTTTGCATCAAATTGAGTTTTTTGGTGAGAATAGATATAGGATTTGGTACCTCCTTTTCTTTGAGTTTTTCTACATCATAATCCTTGGGTAATTTCACACCTATGGACACTAGATGGAGGAAGTACTTTTCTTTATTGTCATCAATTCTCTATTCCAATATCTTAAGGAACCTCTTACTCTATTTGAGTTTTTCATACTCATCTTTGGGGATCTCCCCTTCACTATCTGATCCAAATGGGCCATGTTCAAATTTGGGTCCTTCCTCCTCATTTGTATCTTTGATTTTTGGTGTTTGTCATTATTATACTCCTCAAAAGCCTCACTCCATCTGTGAGTGTCGCTATCCATTTGTGAGGAGTCTAGATCAAGTAGGGAGCTACGAGAAGTTTCTCCTTGAAGGTGTGGTGTTTTATGAGGCACTTTTGATCCTTTAGATGTGTACTTATTGCGTCTTGTGTTAACCATGAAGTTGTTTCTCAACTTTTGTCAATGTTTTCCAATAGTGCAAGTGAGAGTTTCAGACTGTTCAAGTAGGCATTTCTAGGTAAAAGTAACTATTTATTATTGGTGGATGTAAATGATTCCAGTGTCAAAGGGTTAGAATCCCCTGATAGTGAGCTGGGAACCAAGTTGTTGGTAGAAACTGGGTAGACCATATGTATTGAACCGATCGTGAAAGATTGACTAAGCATGCAAGGTAGACGTTTGAAAGAGTTTTGAAATTTCAACAAGGAGACTAGAAAAGACAATAGGAACCAGCTAAAGAGCCAAAAGGGTATCCTAATCAACTCAGACTTTCTAAGAAAAAATTCTACAAGTATCCTCTATCCTAGATGCGAGCATCTGATGACACCAGATGCGAGCCTAAATACTAGATACGACTGTGTGTTGACCAAACGCAAGCAATCATACCGGATGTGATCCTATACACTAGATGCGATGTATGGTATACAGGATGTGATTTTATGATGCCTTTGTTAGTTTTTCTGGTTTTGGAATTTGCATTTTTGTGAGTTCGTGCAATTTGTCTGATTTGTGATCATGTTTGGAGACTTGCCAGTGAAGAACACATGTATCTGAAGGTTTGAATATTGTTTCTTGTTTGAAGGAATTTATCTTTTTAGTGATCTTTCAAGCACGTCAAACAGATTTGCATTATTAGGAGGGTAAAATAGACACTTGTCTTTTTCCTATTCTCTAGGTGGAGGATGAAAATCTTTGCTTGTTGACTCAAGTACACACTCAAATGCTAATCAGAATACAGCCATCACCAAGAATGCAATGGCTCCAGTCATGATGCTATATTAGCCGACTCCAAATGCAAGTGAGGGCACAATATGAGGAGTGTCTCAGGGCAATTACTTTTTACCTTGCACAAATATTATCACCCTTTCAGGGGTGAATCAGGAATTATTTCAGTTGAAGTAGTTGTAGATTATTGGGCAATTTGTTCGAAACCGTCCCCCATAGAATTGCACAAGGAAAAATTTAGGCGTATAGCCCTATGAGTACCTAAATGTATGTAGTATCACAAGAAAGATTCAAGTGGCTCCGCTCTACATACACCCAAGCATGTTCAAGGAATGATGTCAAAATTCCATGAACAAAACTGGCTCCGTCTTTCGAGGCTTTAACCTAAGAGGAAGCAACTATTTATAGTGAGTTGGAAGGGTTGGTGTAAAACCTGTCCTCACTTGGGTCATTCTCAAGAGATTTTTTCCTCAACCGGAAGGCCCTCTACTGTTTAAATATGTGTACCAAGGATTGGCGAGCTTTGGATGTCTAGATTTCTAATTCTTCCAAAGAAGAAGAGCATACTCTCCTAATGTAATCCGTTTTCTCCCAAAATAGATTCAAACAAAGTAGCTCTTTCCCTCAAGCAATGTTGTGCCTGATTTAGATGTTCCTATTTTAATGAAAACACTATGCTTGAAAGTAGATTTTCCTTATTCAATTAGCCACAATATTTAGTGAGTTTGCTTGTTCAATTTCTGTGTCCCAAAAATGAATTATACATTTGAGCTTGTTCTTTGATCCACAAGATTTAGTGATTTGTGTTGTTCATTTACTGATTCCAAAAGAATTATATGATTTGATTTCTTGTTCAATTAACTCCAAATTCTGTTCAACCCATAAACTGATGTGTGAGTTTCTAATTTTCCTTAAAAGGAAAAGATCATAGTCCTCTAGTCAGTTTAGTGATAGATTGGAAAATGTATCTTAGTGTTCAAAGAAAGTAAATAGAGGTCAAGATGGGGGTTGGGCAACCTAAAAAACTGAGTTAGTTTGTTATGTAGCAGCTCCCATAAAAAACCATCAATGTCAACCTGCAAACAATTGTTACGCTATTCAAAAGACCAAAGAAGTCAAACACACAAATGTTAGTGGTTAGGCCATGTAGTTCATTGAAATTTTCACCAGATGCGATCTAGAAAGACAGAAAATGACACAAAATTGAATGTGACTTTATTTACCAGATGTGATAACATGCTCCCCAGATGTGAGCCTAAACTAGAAATGATCCGGGAAATCCCAGATGTGAGCCTCGTTTGCTGTGGTGCGAGCGCGTATCCTAGATGCAATCCTGAATGGCCAAAAATGACCCTGTACAAGAATTCTGGGCATGCAAATTAGTGAAAAAATGATATTAAATGAGGCCAAGTTGGAAATCGTGCCCCACGGTGGGCGCCAGAAATGTGTGTGTATATTTGTGCACCTATTTCCTACGACACAACACTTCAATAAGTCATTCTGTTAGTGAGAAACAAGGGTTAATGAGCATATAAAACCCTAACATCAACCTATTGCTTTCTAACTAGGATGAGTGTAGCAAATAACATAAAATCCCTTAGATTATGCTAAATACCAGTGACATAAAC
>MU227378.1:2051225-2086493 GCA_018584345.1 Thuja plicata | reverse complement strand
ATTAGATGATTTGAGAAATGAATTTAGAGGAAAATAGATGATTAATTAATGATTAAGAAACCATTAATTAATAGATGAAAATTAGGGTTTTTAATGTAAAGTTGCAAGCCTGTCCATTTTAGGGTGTCTACAGAAACATACACTTAAGTAAAATTTGATGGTACACTTGAACAGACCTTGACATTTTAAGGCATAAACTGACACTAGGAACCAAAAATTTAGCAAGACTCAGAAAACTAGAAATATACCCAACATGTTGTTTGGAGAAATGTTGAACCAATGAAGGAAAACCAAGTGTGCAAGGCTACTAGGAATTAAGAGATTTTGTGAAGCAAGTGTATATCTATGCATTTAGAGAATAGAATGAATGGGTTGTTCAAGTTATATTACTCATGTTGAGATTTTTTCCAATCTTTTTGGAATCCTCCCTCCCATTTTGGTGGATTTGAGTACTTAGGACCAAGTAACTCCATAGAGGTCATTGGCATACTAGTGGGAATGAAGAGAGTGTACAAATGAATCAGTGGATTGAATTAAAGCTTCATGGTGTTAGAGATTTTTGTTGAGACCCTATATTTTATATTCCTCTAGTGGTGTTCTATAGTACTTGACTCTACATCATTTTTGGTATCATGGTGAATTTGGCTACTTTTCTCAGAGAATAAATTTGGTTTATGTCAGAGATAGCATCTTTGGTTGGAAGTTGCAACATGGTGACTAATGGAGAGCTTGCTAAGAAGGCGGAGGATTAGGAGGAAGATAATATACTATTGAGAGAAATTTTGGAGCAGCTAGCAGCCAAATTGGATCAAGTGGAGAATATTGCATAAAAGAGAGAAGAAGATAAGAAAGGAACATATGAAGATGAAGAAGAGGAATCACCAGAAGAAGAGTTAAATATACCCAATGATCATAAATTTTTCCTAAAATATTTGGAAACTTTGGGAGGTAAAACAGTGGAGTTGCCCCTATTTGATGGGAAAATGAATGTTGAGGCAGTGATAGATTGGATTGAGGCCTTGGAGAATCATTTTGAATGTGAAGGAACCACTGAAGAACAAAAGGTGAAAGTGGAAAATTCTAAGATGAAGGGAGCAACAGTAACTTGGTGGAGTTTCATCCAAGAGGAAAGAGATAAAGAGGACAAGAAGAAGATCACATCATGGAAGAGGATGGTTGCAATGGTTAAGGATACATACATACTAGAAGACTATGAGGTTCAATTACATCAAAAGAGATAGAACCTAAGATAAAGAGATATGGACATTAGTACCTATATTGAGGAATTTTAAAAATTGAGTCTTAGATCAAGAATCACATAGCCTGAATGTGTCAAGGTAGAAAGATACCTAAATGTATTAAGAATGAATATTCAAGAAGAGTTACAATTTTTGAGTACCAATAGAGTTTCAAGATGTTACCAATTATCTTTGAAAGTAGAAGAAAATTTTAGGAGGAGACAAGATCAAAACAATAGAGGTAAGGGTAGACAATCATTCAGATGAAGAAGCTAGTCAAGAGGAAGAGGAACAAACTTAAACTCTCAAAGTGAAACTAGTCAAGAAAGAAGTAGGATGAATAATTTTAGAGGTAGTTTTAGAGGGAGAAGACCAAATTTTAGAGGAAGGTCACAAGGAAGAGGTACTGGACCCATTAAATTTTTTATTTGCAATCAAGGACATGTGGATTACAAGTGCTTGGAGAAGGTAGGGCCTATCTCACAAGGAGAGAGGAGAACACATCTAGTCAAAGAACATGACCCTCAAAATAATCCTGATTCATATGAGTGTCTAGAGAAAGGAGAAACACTTATTCTAAGAAGAACACTCCTACAAGAACCAATAACCAAGGAGCCACCTCAGAGAAAAACACTTTTTAGAACAAGTTTCAAAGCTGCAGGAAAGGTGTGTAAAGTCTTAATTGACTCTGGTTCAACAAAGAATTTTATTTCTCTTGAAATGGTTGAGAATTTGAAATTGAGAAGAGTTCCCCATCCATGCCCTTACAAAGTCTCATGGCTCAATAAAGGATAAAAAATCTTGTAGATGAGCATTCATGTGTTGAATTTCAAATCAGATCCTACAAGGATATATTACTAGTTGATATGGTAAAGATGGATGCATGTCACATACTTTTTGGGAGGCCATGGTAATATGATTTAAAATCCCAATGTGATGGAGTTAAAAACAACTACACCATAACTAAATATTGTAAAGTGATTGAACTATTACCATTGGTAGAGAGAAATCAAGAAGAACCTAAAGAGAAAGAAGTTAAGGTAAAGATGATGGGAAAGAATGAGTTCTTGAAGGTAGTAGAAGGTGAGGATGGCCCTGTCTTTTCACTCATTCCTATGCTTAAAGATAAGATGGAGTCTTTACCATTTGATATGGCTGAGACTAATGAATCTACACACAAGGATAGTATTTTTTCAAGGTAGAAATTTTAGAGAAGAAGACATCAAAGCTAGATGAAGAAGTGGCCACCATTCTTGACAAATATCAGGGTATAGTT
Organism: Thuja plicata; assembly: GCA_018584345.1. Classification (NCBI taxonomy): domain Eukaryota; kingdom Viridiplantae; phylum Streptophyta; class Pinopsida; order Cupressales; family Cupressaceae; genus Thuja; species Thuja plicata. The sequence continues at coordinate 2,083,979 of MU227378.1, read as the reverse complement.
GTAGATGACATGACAAGGAGTCTCTAACCAATGAGGGAAATCAGTCATTGTATAGATCTCATACCAGGTTCAATAATACCAAACAAAGAATCCTATAAACTAACACCCTGGTGGAATTAGGAGATGGATAATCAAAATTAGGAGTTACTTGAATTAGGTCTAATTGGAAAGCGTCTAAGCCCATGTGCAATGTCTTTTGTTTTAGCACCAAAGAAGGGAGGAACTTGGAGGCTTTTTACTGATTCTAGAGCCCTCATTAAAATAAGGTATAGATTTCCAATTCCAAGAATAGAAGATATACTAAGATTGTTTGGGGGTGCAAGATATTTCTCTAAAATTGATTTGAAGATTGGATACCATTAAATAAGGATTAGGCCAGGGGATGAATCGAAGAAAGATTTTAAGACTAATGAGGGGTTGTATGAATGGATAGTGATGTATTTGTGCTATCCAATGCCCCAATTACATTTATGAGGCTCATGAATGAAATACTTAAGGATTTCATAGGTAAATTTTCCATAGTCTACCTAGATGACATTCTGGTTTTTAGCAGCACAAGAAAAGAGCATTTGAAAAACATAGATATGGTGTTGAAGAGGTTACAAGAAGAGAAATTGATGATCAACTTGGAAAATTAATTTTTTATGCAATAATAACTCACATATATTTTATTTGTGATCTCCAAGGGTACTCTCAAGATGAACCAAGACAAGGTAAATGAAATTATTTTATGGCCTACTCCTAGGACAATATCTGCAGTTAGGAGCTTTCATGGATTAGCTACTTTTTATAGAAATTTTATCAGAATTTTTAGCATGATTTGTTCTCCTTATATCCTAGATAATATCAAGGGGGGGGGAAGGTAATTTTTTTTGGACCAAGGAAGTCAATGAAGCCTTTGAACTCCTTAAGCAAAAGGTAGCCCAATGTCCAGTCTTAAAGTTCCCTGATTTTAACAAAGTTTTCCAAATTGAGTGTGATGCTAATCTAGTTACCATAAGAGGTGTCTTAAGTGAAGAAAGAAGACACATTTCATTATTTTGTGAAAAATTAAATGAATCTAATAGGAGATATTCATCATATGACCTAGAAATGTATGCATTGGTCCAATCACTCAAAAATTGGAGACACTATTTCTTGCCTAAAGAATTCATTGTCTACATGGATAGAAAGGCCATAAGCATCATCAATAGCTAAGAAAAATTGATCCATAGTCATATTAAATGGGTTGAAACCTTACAAGCCTATACCTTTTCTATCAAGCATAAAAAGAAAGTTGCAAACAAAGTTGTTGATGCACTAAGTAACAGAGTGCTTACTATCTCAAAAATTCAAGTGAAGAGTATTGGAACTGATGCTTTGAAGGATATGTATGCAGTAGATACAGACATTGTGGAAGTGTATCAGGTAAATCTTGATTTGAATGAAAGATACCATCATGAATTTCTAATTATTGTGCATGTGAAAAGTATCCAAATACCTGCAAGCTACAACACACAATTCAATGAATCATTAAATGGTTATCTTGTTAGAAAATATGACATAAAACTATGAATACTACCTAAACTAACTGAAAATGACTCATTTCCTTCTAGTAGGCATGAGTTTGAAATTTTCTCTCATGTCATCACAAAGTTCAGTGACTACACATGTTCTAAATGAAGGATTTAAAGAGTTGAATGATTGATCTAAATGATTAATAAATGTAAATGCAAATGCAAGATTTGTATTTAATCCAAGCTAATTATGATTGATTTTAAAGCACCAAATGAAATGTGATTGATTCTTTTTAAAAGCCCAAAATCAAATGTTCTCTAATTATGGAGTTTGCATGCTTTGAAATAAACTAAACAATTAATCAATAATGCTAAAATGATCAAAACATAGAATGCTAGAATACAAAATAGTATAATAATGATAATAAAATTCAGGTCCTTTGTGAAGGAAAGAGGTTCTCTTTTAAATAAATCTCTCTCAAATCAACGGTCAAGATTAAAAGCCAGAGAGTGGACAGGATTCGATTTGAGGAAGCACAATCCACGTGCAAAGAAGATGATTGGTTGAGAGAGTTAGTTGACTAAACTGACTGATCAGTTATTTTGGAAACTTCCAAAATTAGTGTATAGTAGACAAATTTGTTTCCAAAATGATAAAACGATAAGAATAAGTTAACTGAATAAAATAGATTTGTTTCCAATTCAAAAATTAGTTAATTGAATAAAATAGATTTTTTTCCAATTTGAAAATCAGTTACTTGAATAAAATAGATTTGTTACGAATTTGAAAATTTGTTAACTGAACAAAATAGATTTGTTTTCAATTTGAGAATCAGTTAACTCAAATTGATGACATCATATGCATTTTTAAAGATTTAAATGATTTTAAATGCACATTTTTTTTATTAATTAATTTAATTCCTTTTTGAAATTTATTGACAATTTAGCAATTTTATTTAATTAATATATTAGAATATGAATTAAATAATTAACTTAAGGTTTATTTTCCAATGTAATATACTTTTAGGAATTAATTAATTAATCAAGTATGATAATTAATTAGGAACTAGGATTCAGGTTGGATCAGATTGATATTAGGGCTCTAGGGTTTAGATGACCATTTTTAGGTCATTACATTTTCCCATCTTTGAATTGATGTGTGATCAACGCATTGATTCAAAGACTTGTTAGTGATGAGATGAAGAATAGTTTGATTTGAAGTGATGAAACCATTCTTATCGAGGAAGACCAACTTTGAGCTTGATTGGATGAAGATCAATTAAAAGATATAAAATAGAATGCTTAGTTTGATTTGAAGTGATGAAACTTAACAACTATCAAGAACTCTTAAACCTTTTGATTGGTTTGAACAAATAACCAGTTTGATTTGAAGCAATGAAACTGATTACATTTAAGAGATTTGATAAGAAAACAAATTGAATTAATTTGAAGCGATGAAGCCAATTTGATCAATGTATCATGTTTTAATAATGAACTACTCGTATAAGACCGATCTTGTCTGGTTTTGAGTGTATTCATCACTGTATAAGACCATTGACTAAGTTGCCTTTGATTTAAGATGATCTCAACTTGATTTGATGCGATGAAGTTTAGATGCCCCAAGCACTGGGGTTTTGATTGATGATGTGATCACTAGAATGTTGATGTCCTGATCCTTCTCCATCGGGAGAGAAATAAAAGTCTAGCTAGGTGCCCGAGTGATCAGAAGCAATTTTATTGATAACATGATGTAGGAATAAGCTGATTTGATTAGAAAAATTTCCCAAGTAGTTAGGATAGAATCTACACTTGATAGGAGGTATTGTTGACTAGATTTGACTAAAATTTATGATAGGAGGATTATCCAAAAGAAAGTATGAGATATTTCCATTAGTGTGGAGTCCAAACAGATTGATTGTGTAAGTGGTTAGCTACAGTTGACTAAAAGAGTCAAACTTCAAAAATAATAAGTAAAACAATTTTAGATTTTCATTTCGATCCTGAAACTAGAATCAGGGCATTCAAATTAGCCAGGGGTGTCATTTTCACGTTGATCAATGCATAACTAACCACTTGGAAAAAGGAACATCGACTAATGGGAGCTTCAGATCCTTCACATTAGAGAGAGATAACAATATTATGTAGATTTCAACACCATGCACATGCAATGCAAAACTACCATGAATGTAACCTAACGTGTAGTCACTGAACTTCAGCCTTGAAATTTTTCATCATCAAGCATTTTTGGAACATCGGAGTCGATACAACCCTTACTGGTGCCACTGCAACCATAAGAATATGAATATGACTTTCATTGGATAAGATATGAGAAACTAACACAAGCATTAGGGCACAAAACCCAAGATGACTTGAATTTTGTTTCATATTGATGTGGTAAGAGTACACCAGTATCAGGTCATTCAAAGCCAAGATAGCCATGAGCATGATCTTGCATAAACAATAAGAGCAATAGCAGTCAAGGAGATAGTTCTGACCTCACATTGGTGTGCAAGTAAACAATATCGAGGGATGTGAGGCTTTTTCGCCTTAATATAGGAGCTCTTATACATACATCCAGATTATTTGACATTGTTGGATCATCTGGACAACACCAACAACTTGGAGACAAAGAAAATATTGACTAAAAAGCAATGAGAACAGACAACATACAAAGAGAAGTTCAACATACTTCAGCCAATTTTCAAAGTTTTCAGATGTGTACATGTATGAGGTGTTGATAAACACCATCATGCTTGTGATTGAGATGTGTTTGAGTGCTATCATTATGTTTTTTACATTTGCGTATTCTAATGTGTGTTGAGAAACACATATGCATCTAGGGATAGTGTTAAGAAACACTTTTTGATTAGGGTGTTGAGAAACACATGTTGCATCAGTAGTGAGATGTCCTTCAAAAATGGCAAGATTACTGACTCTGGTATAAGCCAAAGATGTGATCAAATTTGGGGATTTATGCCCCCTAGTAACAAACATTGATTGAAGATAACTGAATTGACTCATACTTTGAGGAAAAAAGTTGATTTGATCCCCTAGACTATGACCTTGGATTGGTTTCAAGCTAGGACGGTTCTCAGGAGAACCAAAGTGTCATGAAAGTGATAGAAAGCTATGTACAAACTGAAGCAAATGATTTCCAAGATTGAGCATTGATAGATGGAGCACTGAGTAAAAGAGTCATTTGTTTACCAAGTTTTTACCTACTTGGAAGACATTCTATTTTTGCTACCAAGGCACTTGTTTACTAGGTTTTCACCAAGGCACTTTTTCCTTATTTTTCCATTTTTTTTGTATTTTTCCATTTTTTTATTTTTTTGGATTGATGCATCAAGGCACCTGTTTACCAGGTTTTCACCAAGATAGTCACTTTTTAGGAATTTTTCACTTTTTATGTCTTTTTAGAGATCACTCATTCCCAAGCAAGATCACATTGGTTTTCCCCCAATGTCTAGCAAGGTGTAGTACATTACAGATGGATTAGAAAGTTGATGGATGAGGCAAATAGACAATGATGGATGAAGAGGGTGAATGCGACCCTCAAGGATAGTCTCCTAAAGATTACCCAAGCTAGGGGAAAATAATACCACAATTTAGGCTCATGGAGTGGTGCTGGATAGCATAAAGGATAATGACCTGATGTCATGAAAAGAATGTGGTCCAAAAGAATGGACATGTCAAGAAGTTTTTTTTTAGAAACTATTTTACATTTTTTCATTCTTCATTTTGATCAAAACCAAGGGGTCAATTAGATAAGATAGGAATGGGATAACACGATCGGGATAAGGGGTGATGGAGGTATAAGTGAATGTTTTGGGATTAGTGCAAAGGATGTTGGTGGATAGTGAGTATTGACTTGGGATAAGTAATATCATGATAGGGTACCATAGATGAGAGAAAGTGACTAGGTTGATGGAAAGGATAATCAATGTTAGGATACATGTGTGTTCATGGATAGGCACAACCTTGTCAAGATCACCAGAAGAAATATGGATGTTCATGGGCTACCTAGATGTAAGAAATGATGGATAAGATGACATGGAAGGAAATTTCCCCCAAGTGAAGAGTGCAAGCATGAATAATTATGTATGATGCGTGTTTGCTAGGTTTTCATCATGGTACTTATCCAAGGAAGCACAAGAAGTGGTTTTCACCATAGGATGGATTTATTTCTCTTTACTTTTTCTACCAAGGTGCTTGTTTACCAGGTTTTCACCAAGGCACTTTTTTTTCTTTTTTTGTACTTATAATTTTACGGAGGAACTTTAAGTCTCTTTCCTTTGGATAGTGCTCCTTTGAAGAATATGCTATGATAGGCCAAGGTCACTGAAAGTATGCTCAAAGATGTTGATAGCTTGATTGTAGGGAATGAAATGGAGGATAAGAGAGATGGTAGCCAAGGATTTATGTGATGGATTGGATAAGAGGAATGGAAGGATATGGGATGGATAGGTAGGAGGTAGGTGCGGTATATTGGATAAGGTATTGAAAGGTTTGTGTAGAGGTAGATATAAATGGTGTTAAGATCAAAATTTACACACCCCTTGAAGTGTAGTGGACGAATGGAGGAAAAGTGGATGGAATAGCTTGAGGCTTTGATGTATGAGTGGATATGGATCTTGGTACATGAGGACCCAAGATGGATGGAGAAGGGGGTGAAGTATTCAAGGTAATGGATTTTAGGACATGAGGACCCAAAATAGAGTTAAAAGATGGGAGATGTTTAGATGGAGATGAAGTGGAATACTTTGGAAGCTTGGATGCCAACTCTAATTTTTCCTTTTTGTTCAAGTCTTTTAAGCGAGACTTGGGAATCCAGATAAATTTTGATTTTCCTTTTCTTTTGGATGATTTAGAACGCAATTCTTCAATCATGGATTTAGGAAACCATATTTTCTTTGATTTTCTTCTTGTCTTAGTGGACCCTTGCGGTCTCTTGAATGTTTCTTTTTTATTTTTAATCACATGTCGATTAGACTTGACATAGTGATCCTCATATGAAAGTGGATTCTTGTATTTGTGATTTTTTCATTGGACATCCATATTTCTTCCAAAAGACTTGGGAAATGTGGATGGCTAGGGCTGATATGACTGGTTCATATGGATTGGTTGATAAGGAGGGGTCAAGGATTCATGTCTTTGTAGATCTTGATAGGGGATAGGGTAAGCAGACAAAAAACTAGTGGTTATAGGCATGGTGGATGGAGGGATATAAGGACCCAATATAGATGGAAGGTTTGATGGTTTTAGCTTTGGGATATAAGGACCAAGAATGGACTTGGAGGATGTAGAAGGTTGATGCTTACATGAAAATGGAGGGAGATAAGGTGTGGAAGGGATATTGACATCTTTAGAGTGAGCTTTATGACAAAGGATCTTCTCTTTAGAATTCATCTTTATATCAATTGGTGCATGAGTAGCTTTGATAGGAGCAGCTAAAGCTTAGGGGGATTTATTGTTCTGCAAAGGATTTTGAGGAATGATGGTTTCCTAGGTAGATATAGAAGATTATGACAAGGGGATGATGGGATACTTTGATCTTGAAAAGGATTTTTAGAGGGTGTATAAAGGGTACTTTGCTCTTGATTTTCAATTTTTTCATTAGAGATGGTGGAAAGGACATATTGATCTTGATTGGGAGATGGAGGGCTATCTTCTTGAAAGAAATGGAAGGGTATGATAAAATATTCATGAGACTCTTGAGATATGTCACTTTGGTCAACCATTGGATAAGGATGGATGGTGTCTTGATCTTGATCATTACAATTTTTTTTTTCTTCACACTATGGATTGCCCTCTTGACATGGAGACACTTCTAAGGATGAGGTAGGATTTTTGATCTACATGAGGGATTGTTGAAAGGCTAATAGAGTATCATTTTGAGTATGCATGATAAGCATTAAATCACATAGACGCTTTGGGTTCATGATCTTTGAAGCCTGAGAGAGACTTGCAATTGTATGTTGATTAGCTTGGATCTCTTTTAGAGGTAGTCCTTGAGGGTAGACATAGTCATCATTAGGATCAATCTTTGATAGAGATGGTGTGGATGGTTTTAAATATTTAGGAGATGGAGGAATGGTGGAAGAAGTAGATGTGATATGTGAACCATTTCTAGACATGGATTCCTGATATTGATCATGCTTGAGATTAGATGAATCATTAGGATTTTCCACTTTTATTATGCCATCATCTATGAGATCTTGAATTTTATGTTTAAACCCCATGCAATATAAATTTTTATGCTCATTGTTTCGATGATATGCACAATAGGTACGCAAAAAATTCAATCCATGTGACGTGACTTGAGGTAATATGATGAGATGATTCTCAAGAATTTCTTCCAATGTTGATTCATAAGATTGTCCCAAAGGAGTGAAGTCCCTCTTGCGTATAACCCAAGGTTTTTCTTTCATGAGGTTACTAATCCCTTTGGAGGGAGACTTCATCATGTTTTCAGTGGCATTTAGGGCTATGGAGCCACTCTCTTGATCAAAGATAGGATGGTCATGAAGTTGTTCTTGATCAAAGATGGGTGTTTTGTTCTTAGATGCCTCTTTGTTTGAAGAAAAGGGAAGTATGGATGGATCATGATCATAGAGAAAAGGAAAGATTGATCTTAATGAGGACTTGTTGGATTGTGTGTCCTTTTTCCCCTTTAATTCCTAGATTTCAAATTTCAAAGTTTGAATCTTTTTTGATATAGCTTCCATAAGAGTCTCTTCTTTCTCATTACTAGGACCATAAGGTTTAGCCCATTTTATTTTAGACATTGTAAGATTGTCTTGATGCACTTCCTTAGAGGATTGAAGAGAAGTTATGATGAATCAATTGATTTCTTGATAGGTGCTGAAGTGATATCTATAGTGGTGACTTAGTCCAAGACCAAAAGAAAATATATATAATGTCCAACTGAGAGAGAGATAGAAATGACTCTGATCTTGAGTCAAGGTTAACAAACCTTATCTTGTAACTTAGGATAAGGATAGCGCAGACAAAGATGATTAAAGGAAAATAGATAATGGGTCTCTTGGACTAGCACAACAAAATTAGACCTTGAGACAACAACGAGTCAGAATTTCAACAGATTACAGTCAAAGACAAACTAGTAGTAATGTTGTGAAAGCACAGATTTGAGAAAATCCATATAGAACCAGCGGGACGGAAGTCAAAATTGGACAAACAACTGATAGGTTTCCAAAATTTTGACACTAGATGCAAAGATCTCATACGAGCATGTATATTTTAACACCTAAAAAGTGCAATTTTTGAATTGTTGATCATTTCGTTCTTTGTTTTGCTATTTTCACTCACACCAAATAGATCATGAGGAGATTATAAAGTCAAGCACAACAATCAAACCCTATACCTAGGTGGCTAGAAATGGACAATAATTTATTGAATCCTCTTACAATAAAATACTCGTTCAAGTCATACAGTTAGAATCTTGGTAGCACTGGATCCCCTCCACAACACACACTTCTTAGGCCTACCAAGCTTCGAATTTCTCAAGATCCATAGATCCTGATAAATTTACTGTCTCAAAAAAAGGGGTACATGAGAGGTTTCTTAGGCATGCACATCTCACAATTCTCATATCAACAAGTAGAAAGGATTTTGGCCACTATTCTAAAAAGGGTTTTAGTAAGGGTCTTTGTTTAAGTGTATCATTTGTGTCTGCGTAAGCATGCTTGAGGCTGCTAACCCCATAGAGCACCTTAGCACAATAAGTCACAATACATGATTGAGATCAGAGGCCCTACTTTATGTTAGGTGAGGGTTTAGTATAATCTAAAATGTCACTTATCTTCTCAGACTTTGGTCTCAAGGAAGTGTTTGATTATAGTGAGTTGAAGAAGCTTGACATTAGCTCATTCTCACTTGGGTTGTTCTCCAAGGGTGAGTACTTTTTCCCACTTGGGAAGGCCCTCTAAAGTTAATAAAATCTCAAATGGTGAATGACAAAAATTTTTATGGATTTTTGTTCATCCCTAAAAGGGTGAGAGCATAATCTCCTAACATTCTTGTCATTCCTAAAACTAAAAATAGAAGTTCATTTTAAAATGTCTTGCATGTGGGTTCCTAGTGAATATAAACAAAAAAACACACAAAATGTTTCATTAATCTACGAGCACGGCAACCTACAAGACATTCCATTAGTAGTTTTTATTTTTATCTTCTTTCTCAACGTCCTGCAAACCACTGTTAGACTGTGAAAATAGAAAAACAACAAACAAAGACAACCATGAGCATTAGAGAATCAATAAAATCTTGTTGTTTTCATAAATTTAAAATGCAAAAACACATGCAAACTAAAAAGAAAAATATGCAATCTATAGAAATGGCATGCAAGCTAAAACAAAAAACATGCAACCTACAGAAATGACATGCAAGGTAAAAAGAAAGACATGCAACCTACATAAATTACATGCAAGCTAAAATAAAATAAAATACAATCTATGGAAATGATATGCAAAATGAAAAGCAAAAAATGAAATCTATAGATATTACATGCAAGCTAAAAAGAAAAACATGCAATCTAAAGAAATGACATGCAAACTAAAAAGAAAAATATGCAATCTAAAGAAATGACATGCAAGCTAAAAATGACTAAACATGCATCCTACAGAAATGACATGCAAACTAAAAATTATTAAATGCACTAAAAAAAAAATGCAAATGTGTTAGAAAAGTGATAGCACAGAGATGGAATGCACTGAAATAGAACTTAAAGTCACTGAAAGAATAATAGACGGAAGATAGAAGGAATTTTTGAACTTTCTCCACACTAAAACAAAGATGAAATGTGTTGTTTTAACTGCAAAATTAGATTACAAACATAATCCCCATATTTTCAAAACTAATTCAAATATGATGAAAAAAATGGATGTTCTACCCCATAGTGGGTGCCAGAAATGTGCGTGTGAAAAGTGTCCAAATACCTGCAAACTGCAACACAAACTTCAATGAATCATTAAATGGTTAGCTTGTTAGAAAATATGAAATCAAACTACGAATACTACCTAAACTAACCGAAAGTGACTCATTGCCTTCTAGTAGGCAAAATTTTTAACTTTTCTCTTAGGTCATTGTAAAGTTCAGTGACTACACATGTTCTAAACAAAGGATTTAAAGAGCTGAATGATTAATCTAAATGCAAATGCAATATTTGTATTTAATCCAAGCTAATTATGATTTATTTTAAAGCACCAAATGAAATGTGATTGATTCTTTTTAAAATCCTAAAATCAAATGTGCTCTAATTATGGAGTTTGCATGCTTTGAAATAAACTAAAAATTAATCAATAATGCTCAAAATTTAGAATGCTAGAATGCAAAATAGTATAATAATGATAATAAAATCTAGGTCCTTTGTGAAGGAAAAGAGGTTCTCTTTTATAGAAATCTCTCTCAAAACAACGGTCAAGATTAAAAGCCAAAGAGTGGACAGGATTCGATCTGAGGAAGTAAAATCCAAGTGCAAAGAAGATGATTGGTCGAGAGAGTCAGTTGACTGAACTGACTGGTCAGTTATTTTGGAAACTTCCAAAATTATTTTCAGATGACATATTTGTTTCCAAAATAAGAAAAAGATAAGAATAAGTTCACTTAATAAAAAAAAATTGTTTCCAATTCAAAAATTAGTTAACTAAATAAAACAGATTTGTTTCCAATTTGAAAATCAATTAATTGAATAAAATAGATTTGTTTCCAATTCAAAAATCAGTTAGCTAAATAAAATAGATTTGTTTCCAATTCAAAAATCAGTTAACTGAATAAAATAGATTTGTTTTCAATTTGAGAATCAGTTAACTGAAATTGATGACATCATATGCATTTTTAAAGATTTAAATGATTTTAAATGCACATTTTGTTTTATTAATTAATTTAATTCCTTTTTGGACTTTATTGACAATATAACAATTTTATTTAATTAATATATTAGAATATCAATTAAATAATTAACTTAAGGTTTATTTTCAATGTAATGTACTTTTAGGAATTAATTAATTAATCAAGTACAATGATTAATTAGGACCTAGGATTCAGGTTAGATCATCTTGATATTTATGAATTATATGTTTGGTTTAGGACTTAGAATAATCAAGATTAGGGTTTCTTGATATGAGATTGAGATTAGGGGTCTAGGGTTTAGATGACCATTTTTAGCTCATTACATTTGCCCCTCTTTTAATTGATGTGTGATAAGCACATTGATTCAAAGACTTGTTAGCGATGAGACGAAGAATAGTTTGATTTAAAGTGATGAAACCATTTTTGTCGACGAAGACTGACTTCAAGATTGATTGGATGAAGATCAATCAAAAGATATAAAACACAATGCTCAGTTTGATTTGAAGCGATGAAACTAAACATCTGTCAAGAACTCTTAAACCTTTTAATTGGTTTGAAAAAATAACCAATTTGATTTGAAGCGATGAAACTGATTACCGTTAAGAGATTTGATTAGCAAAAAAATTGACTTGATTTGAAGCGATAAAGCAAATTTGATCAATGTATCTAGTTTTAATAATGAACTTCTTGTATAAGACCAATCTTGTCTGATTTCAAGTGTATTCATCACTATATAAGACCATTGACTAGGTTGTTGTTGATTTAAGATGATCTCAACTTGATTTGAAGCAATGAAGCTGAGATGCCCAAAGTGATGGGGTTTTGATTGATTATGTGATCACTGAAATGTTGATGTCTTGATCCCGCCCCCACGGGAGAAAAATCAAAATTTGGCTAGGTGCCCCAGTGATCAAAAGCAATTCAATTGATAATGTGATGTAGGAATAAGCTGATTTGATTAGAAAAAGGTCCCAAGTAGTTAGGACAGAATCTGCACTTGATGGGAGGTCTTGTTGACCATATTTGACTAAAATTTATGACTGGAAGATTGGCCAGAAGAAAGTATGAAAGATTTCCATTGGTGTGGAGTCCACACAGACTGATTGTGCAAGTGGTCAGCTGTAGTTGACTGAAAAATTCAAACGTCAAAAATGACAAGTAAAATGATTTTAGATTTTGATTCTGATCCCTAAAAGGGAATCAGGACAGTCAAATTAGCCAAGGGTGTCATTTTCACATCGATGAACTCACAACTAACCACTTGACATAAGGAAGATCGACCAATGGGAGCTTCAGATCCTTCACATTGGAGAGATATAATGATATTATGCAGATTTCAACACCATGCATAGTGTTCAATGAGAACCAATAGCATTCAAGAAAAGCATAGTGGTGTTATGTCTGGTCATTTTAGATTAGATAAGGCATTGGAGCTAGTAAGAAGGCACAAATTTTGGCCAAAGCTACAAGTTGATATTAGAAAGTTTGTAGAGACATGTTCTATTTTCCATATAGATAAAGGAAGGAGTAAAAATTCAAGTTTATATCATCCTTTTCACATTCCATCAAGACCATGGGAGCATGTAAGTATGGATTTTTTAATGGGATTTCCCAAGATGCAAAGAGGATTTGATAGTGTTTTTGTTTTTGTGGATAGATTTACTAAAATGGCACACTTCTTACCATGTAAGTCCACTAGTGATGCATCCTATATTGCAGATATTTTCTTCAAAGAGATAGTTAGAATTCATAGATTACCTCAAAATATTGTATCAGATAGAGATGTCAAATTTTTTGGTCATTTTTGGAGGACTTTGCGGAATAAATTAAGGGCAACCCTATCATTTTCATCAGCCCATCATGCAAAAATAGATGGGAAAATAGAAGTTATTAATGTAAGTTGTTAATGTTGGAAATGAGTTGAGTAACTGAAAGGGGAGGGGTGAATCAGTTACCACAAAAACAAATCCAAGCCCCTTATATGTCTTAAACAAATTTAGCATTGTTGCTCAGTTAACACAAATATTCTACTGTCACTTGGTTAACATAGAAAATATTAAGATATTAACTATGATTATCCTTTAGTGATTAATTGCAGATTCATAAACCATAAAGAAAATAAAATGTACACAAATAACACCAATATTTAATGTTGAAACCCAATATGGGAAAAACCACCAATTGCAACTAGTCACTATTTTTCACTCTTTTGAAGTGAGCCCTGTTAGGAGCCAACCCTATTAAATGTTACAATAATACACTATTAGGTGTGACCCTATTAGAGGATTTAATCACCCTGTAAGGAGTGTCCTTATTAGAGGTCTTCAAACACTTCAATGTATAAATGTCACCTTGTGAGAGGATTTACAAAAGACTATTAAGTCTACTCTGTAAAGAGATTTAGATCACTGCTAAAATTGTTAGAGAGTAATAATGGATTGACCTATTTTGAGAAGCAATTGTCTTTGTTGATTCAGATCTCTGCTCTAGTTTTAATTACTTGATCCTCATTGATCAGATATTCTATTGCAACTTTGTATGTTTTTTCCTCAATCGGATTCCTGTCTAATTTTGCCTCTACACTTCATGTTATAAACATATATCTCACTTTCTTACTTACACCATATTCAATCCAAACTTGAACTTATATATATATGATAAGCCTTGTCAAGTTGGCCTTAATAACCTTCCAAATAATCAATAAAACTTAAGTTTTTCAGCTTCATATCACCAATTAACCATAAAGTGTAAACTATTGTTAGTCAGCTGTCACTAAAAGCATAACTTAGTTAATACTGAAATATTTCAATGCCTGACCAATACTGTAATGCCCGAGTGAACTCGGTTAGAACTGAAAATCACTTTGGTCTTCTTCAATGCCCGAGAGTACTTGGCGTAAACTTACTATGCTCAGATAGGATTAGACATTTGTGTAGACATCACTACATTTGTGTAAACATCAATGACAATACACAATTGAGTAATTTTCATCATCAATCTCCCTCTTTAGCATTGATGGAAACACAACCTGTCATAATACAAATAATTATAGAGAAACAAACACAAGAATCAAATTTTGTTAATTTCCTTAGCTTCATTATGATTCTTATCCAAAAACTCCCTCTATCTTCACAATCTCTGAAATATAGATTTATCCCTCTTACATTAATCTCTGTTCTCTAATAAAATTTATCCATCTGTCCTCAATCTTTCTTTTGGTATGACATCAATAAAACTCTCCCTCTTTGACAACCAATACCAAAGACACTAACCACTACACATCTAATGAAGTTGCAATGTACCTGTTTGTATTGGTTCATATGCAATAAGCTCTGAATATCTACATCAACATGTTAAATCTGTTCTGTAGCTCGGTTGATGCATCACTAATTTGTCCATTTGTGAGCCTCAATTAGGGGAATCATGCCTAGCTTTCCTCTAAGATAAAAAAATGAATCCTTAGGTAATGGTTTTGTGAATATGTCTACAATTTTTTCTTTAGAATTCACATATTCCAATCTTACTTCCTTGTCTCGAACCAATTATCTCAAGAAGTGATACTTTATTGCAATATGTTTAGTCTTATTATGCATCATAGGGTTCTTTGAAATGTTAATAGCATTGGTGTTGTCACAGCAGATAGTAACTAGTTCTTTGATTTCCTCCTTCATAACTAACAACAGTTGTTTTAACCATATGATATTTGAAAAATTCACCACTGCAACAACAGACTCTTCATCTATTGTAGACTAAGAAATGTAGTTATGTTTCTTGCTATTCCATGAGACTAACCTCTTTCCAAGAAATAATGCTCCACCACTTGTGCTCTTCCTATCATCAACACTTCCTGCCTAATCAGCATCAGTAAAAGTCTTCAAGTCAAATTTTCCTCCTTCCTTATACCATAATCCATAATCTTCAGTACCCTTAATATATCTCATAATCCTTTTGATAGCCATCAAATGATTCTCTCTAGGATTAGCTAAAAACCTTGCAACAATACCAACTGCTAATGCAATATTAGGTCTAGTATGAACAACATATTGAAGTTTACCAATCATGGATCTATAGGTAGTCTGATTTACCTCCTTTGAATCATCATCCTTAGACAACTTATGTCCAGTAGGCATAGGTTTTCCAACTGGTCTAGAATCTTCCATCCCAAATTTCTTCAGTATCTCTTAGATTTATTTAGACTAAGTAATTTAGATACCATCCTTCATCTGATAAACTTGTAAACCAACACAAAATTTGATTTCATTAAACATAGACATATCAAATTCCTTAATCATAGCTTCAGATAATTCTTTGCATAAATTATCATGTCTAGTAAATAGTATGTCATCAACAAATATTTCTACTAATAGTATCTTGTTCTCCATCTTTGATGTACAAGCTACTATTTTCATTAGTTCTCTAAAATCCAATACTTATCAAGTAACCATGCAATCTTTCATACTAGGCTCTAGGAGCTTGTTTCAGTACATACAATGCTTTGTGCAGTTTGCAAACCATATTCCTTTTGTTAGGATCTACAAAACCCTCAGGTTGCTCAATATAGACTTCCTCTTCAATAATTTCATTCAAGAAAGAAGATTTTACATGTATTTGATATAGCTTGCCTCCTTTATGTGCAACATATGCCAGGAGAGTTTTGACTCCAAGTCTTGCAACAGGAGAAAAAGTTTCTCCATAATCAATACCCTCTTCTTGAGCATATCCTATACATACTAATTTTTCTTTGTTTTGGAAACTTCTCCTTTTTCATTCATCTTGTGTTTTAAATTCCACTTAGTACCAATCACATTCTTATCTTTTGGTCTAGGTACAAGATTCCAAGTTTTGTTCTTTTCTATCTTCTCAATCTCTTCATTCATTTCTTTGATCCTGCTTTCACCATTCAATTCATCTTTAATAGTTCTAGGTTCAATTTCACTAAGAAAACATGTACCTTTGATTTTGTTCCTTGTCATTATACCTTATGTATGATCTCCAATTATTTGTTCAGGTGCATGATACCTTCTGACATACTTTGCAAGTATAGGTTCCTTCCTCCTTGATTTCGGGCTTTCTCCACTATGTTCACCATGCTCAAATATTTTTTTTTTCTCTTCTTTCTAATACTCAGGTTCCACTATCTGTGACTTGGGTGCCTCTGTCTGTGACTTGGGTGCCTCTATCTGTGACTCAGTTCCCTCTGTGTGTGATTTGGTTTCTTCAGTCTGAGACTTGGTTTATTCTATTAGAAGCCCTGGTTGCATAGGTTGCAACAAGATTTGTGCTGATGAATTCATTGGTTGACATGGTTTTTTTCCAATCACCATTTCCATGTCCTAGGTATAGTATCAGGTTCATAATACACAAAGTTCCTGTAGTCCTCAGGCTCTTTACTTCTTTTTTATTCATTTCTCTCTGCAAACTCATCAATCTTTACATGCACACTTTCTATGACTTTATGAGTAGTAAGATTCAAACATTTGAATGCTTTTCTTTTGCAGGAGTAGCCTAGGAATATACCTTCATCGCCTTTTACATTGAATTTTCCATTTCTTGCTTCCTTCGAGATGTAACATTTACTTCCAAATACTATGAAGTAATGAACATTAGGTTTATAGCCATACCATAATTCAAAAGGTGTCTTCTCAGTACCTTTCTTAAGTTGAACTTGTTTCAAGGGGTGAATTGCAGTGTTGATGGCTTCCTTCCAGTATTTGGTAGCAACATTCTTTTCAATCATCAAGATTCTTTCACAATCCATAATGCATATATTGCTTCTTTCTGCTATACCATTTTGTTGTGGTGTACCTAGAGAAGATACTTGTCTCTTTATTCCTCTTTCATTGCAGAATTCATTTAACTCATTAGAAATGAATTCTCCTCCTCTTTCAAATCTTAGGCATTTAAGTTTCTTTCTTGTTTCTTTTTCAACTCTGGCAAGGTACCATTTGAACTTCTGAAAAGCTTCTGATTTTTCCTTGAGAAACATAATAGTCATCATTATGGAATGGTCATCAACAAATAGAATGAAATACTTCTCACCTGTGTAAATTTTTGTTCCAATTGGTCCACATAAATTAGTATGCACTAATTCTAGGACTTCTTCTGTAATGTAATTCTTGCTCTTGAAACTAGTTTTTCCCATTTTCCCAATTTGACATTTTTTGCATATCGCCAATTCAGGTTTCTTCAAAATAGGAATACCTATTACTCTTTTTTTCTTTCTTATGTTGATCAAGTTATCAAAATTCACATGAAATAACCTTTTATGCCATAACTAGCTTTCTTCTACTTGTGCAATAAAACATGAACTTTCATTGAGATCAAGATAAAATAGATTAAATTTTGTTTGCCTGCCAATTCCAACTAGGTTTCCCTTACCATCTAGGAGCTTGGCCTTGCCATTAAGGAATTCTACCTTGAAGAAAATTTTATTCCGTTGTGCCACACTTAGTATATTATGCCTTAGTCCTTCAACCCAATAAGCATTATCACATTTGATTCCTTCAGTTAGAGAAATACAACCTTAACCTTTCACATAGCAAGGTTCATCATTCCCAAAACTGACACTCCCACCATCATAGTGCTCAAGATGTTCAAATTTGGTTTTATCACCAGTCATGTAGTGAGAACAACCACTATCAATTATCCAAGTTTCATTCTTACTAATATGAGATTAAAGTGCAGTCTTTTCATTATCTTCATTGTCTGAATCATCTTTAATAGAAATGTAAACTATTTCATCTTCATCTTCATCACTATCAAAATCTTTAGCAATATAACAGAATTTCTTACCTTTGTCCTTGTAGCTTTTGAAATATTTCTTGCCTTTGTACTTGTTGAACTTTCTCTCACCTTTTTCTTCCTTGTTTGGACACTTAGCAGCAATGTGACCAACCTCATCACATGAAAACAAAATCAATGGTATTCTTCCTTTGTACTATCCTTTTCCTTTTGCAGCTCTCTTTGCAAGTAATGCTTCAATGATTTCCAGATCTTCATCATCAGAATCATCATCACTATCACTTTCAATCTATTTTCCTTTCATATTTCCAAGGTTTAATTTAGCTTTAAATGTAGACTCGAGATTGCTAGGATTAGGAGAGTAATTGTCAAATTTGTCTAACTCAAAAGTTGTAAGTCTTCCAACCAATCCATCTAGAATTATATCATTACTGCATCTCATCTCTTGAATAGCTGAAACTCTAATTGCATGGATATGAACTAAATTTCTCAATACCTTACTAACCACTATTTTGTGTTCAATTGTTCCACTGGCAGCTCTGATTACACTGACACTTTTCTTAATTCTTTCACTGTACTTTGTGATTTCTTCTCCTTCTTTCATTTTCATCAAATCAAACTAGCCTCTAAAACTTTCAGCTTTGGATCTCTTTAAATTTTCATATCCTCCATTTGTATCATGTAGTTTCTTCCACATATCATAGGAAGTACGGAAGTCCTTTACTTCATCAAATTCAGAATAGCTAAGTGAAGAAGCAATATCAATCATCATTATGTTATGATGCTTCATGTCCACCATCTGTTCCAAAGACATAGGTCTCGGCAGTTCCACATACTTGTGATCTAGAAATTGCAAACCAATATCTCCAATTGTAGATAGATGTAGCCTCATCAAATCTTTCCATGCAGTGAAGTTTTCCTTGTTGAGCTTAGGTATCTCCCTTTTGTAAGACATCTTTGATCTTTAGCTTAGGCCTTTAAACCTTCCCTGAAAGAAACAATAGCTCTGATACCAATTGTTGTAAATGAGTTGATTAGCTGAGAGGGGAGGGGTGAATCAGTTACCACAAAAACAAATCCAAGTCCCTTAGATGTCTTAAAAAAAATTATCACTGTTGCTCAACTAACACAGATATTCTACTGTCACTCGGTTAACATATAAAATCTTAAGATATTAACTGTGATTATCCTTTAGTGATTAATTGTAGAAACATAAACCATAAAGAAAATAAAATGTACACAGAAATAGCAAGATTTAACGTGGAAACCCAATATGGATAAAACCACCAATTGCAACTAGTCACTATTTTTCACTCTTCTAAAGTGAGCCTTGTTAGGAGCCAACCTTGTTAGAGGTTACAATAACACATTGTTAGGTGTGACCATGTTAGAGGATTTAATCACCCTGTAAGAAGTGTCCTTATTAGAGGTATTCAAATACTTTAATGTAGAAATGTCACCTTGTGAGAGGATTTACAAAAGACTGTTAATTCTACTCTGTAAAGAGATTTAGATCATTGCTACAATTGTTAGAGAGTAACAATGGATTCATATGTTTTGAGAAGCAACTATCTTTGCTGATTTAGATCTCTACTCTATTTTTAATTACTTGATCCTCATTGATCGTATATTCTGTTGTAGCTCTGTATGTTCTATTCTCAATCAGAATCCCATCTGATTTTGCATCCACACTTTATGTTATAAACACATATCTCACTTTCTTACTTACACCATATTCAATTTAAACTTGACCTTATATATATATATGATAAGCCTTGTCAAGTCAGCCTTAATAACCTTCCTAATAATTAATAAAACTTAAGTTTGTTGGCTTCATATCACCAATTAACCATAAAGTGTAAAATTATGTTAGTCGACTATCACTAAAGGTATAACTCGGTTAATACTAAAATCCTTCAATGCTCAACCAACAGTGTAATACCTGAGTGAAATCGGTTAGAACTAAAAATCACTTTGGTCTTCTTCATTTCCCCAGAGTGTTTGGCATAAACTAACTATGCTAGGATAGGATTAGACATTTGTGTAGACATCACTACATTTGTGTAAACATCAATGACAATACACAATTGAGTAATTGTCATCAACAGTTAATAGGTCACTAGGTAATCTCCTAAGATGCCTCACAAAACAACATGCAGAGAAATGGGATTCTATACTTTCTCAAGTTGAATTATCACACAATGAAATAGTCAATAGGAGCACCAACAAGTCACCTTTTCAAATTGTTTATGGGATGAATCCAAGGGGAGTGCTTTAACTAAGACAACTTCCTCATACTAAACCAATTAGTATAGAGGGAGAATACTTTTCTATAGCTATGAAAGAGGTTCATGATCAACTTAATTCTCAACTACAATACACTAATCAAAGGTAAAAACCCCAAGAAGATCAAAAGAGAAGAGAATTCACCTTTCAAGTAGGAGAATTAGTGTCGGAATTTCTCAAGAAGGAGAGGCTACCAAAATTCAAGCACACTAAGTTCTTACCCAAGAAAGTTGGACCATTTAAAATTCTAGAAAAATATGGGCAAAATGCATACAAAATCAAGTTACCAACAGACCTTGGTATCTCCCCCATCTTCAATGTCTGTGATTTTACACCATACAAAGGAGAGATTACTGAAGTTGATGCAAAAGAAGAAGAAGTGGAAGAAGATCTTAAACCATTCCCAAAAATAGTACCACCACAACATGATAAGGTACTAGATACTATAATCAAGAAGATTAGAAGGAGAGATTAAAAGAAATACTTAATCAAGTATAGAGGACAACCTGAGTCAGAGGCAGTATGTCTTAATGAGCATTAGATTTCCAAGGAGGGCTCCTCACTCCAAAAACTCATCTCAAGTGGACTTGAGATCTTTTCATCAGGGGGGTATGGTGCAAGTGTGCTCACCAAAGACATGAAAAAGGATTCATAACAACTTTGTGGAACCTTTGTTTCTCTTTTTACAAAGTTGTGTTTGTGTTGTGTTTTATATTAAAGTCCTAAGCTTTGTTGCGGCATACCCTATTTGGCATCTTTATAAGCCAATTGGGTTGCATAGCCATATCATGACATTTTTTGGTAGTTTTGGGTTTTTTCAATTTAGATTTCATGTGTGTTTCGACATGAAAACCTTGGATGCGTGTTGAAACCTTGACAAGTTTATTTTTTTCCTTGAGCATCTTTTCTTGCTAATTTTAGAAAGTGGTTGTTGAGAAACTTTTTCTTGTCTTCATGCAAGAAAGTGAATTCGAAGAGTTTCTTGAATGAAACTGATAGAATATTGGGATTTTTATGTCCCTTGAAGAGGAGAATTTGAGAAAGTACACATGGCATGTTAAAGAACTCTGAATGTATGATTTGGTGAATAGATACTTGCATAATATATAGTTTTCCTGCATTTTCCAATAACATTGATTTACTATGTGCATGAATGGATTGGATGTGATGTAAACTCAATCCAATAATCTAGAGAAACTTGTTACCTTCCATTTTCATCCATTCTAATCTTTTGAATTTTTATAGTTTGTGAGAACATTGGGTTTTAGTGATGACTATGATGTTTTGAGTAGTTTTAGCTAGGGTTGTGTTGTAATGGTTGTTGTTTGAATTTCCACCATTAGTTTTCATAGACCCTTGGTGGAATTAAAGATCTTCCCATGTACTTTAAGATTTTGTTTTTTGTTTTTATGTTCATGTAGGGAGCTAGAAGAAAAATGATGCCCTGGGTGGACATCTCTATGTGACCACCTAGAATTTATAGATGTTTAGTTCACATCTTGTAATGTGGGTCGAGATAGAAGGTCTAGCTTGGGATTTATATTTTTTTAGGGATCCCTCAACACCTAAAATTTTTGGTTTGGAGAAACACTAAAAGGAAAAGGTAGTCAATAAAGGGTATCTCGATCTCTAGTTTTTTTCTAGGTTGTTTGGAGAAATGTTGAGCCAATGAAGGAAAACTGAGTGTGCAGGGCTACAAGGAATTTGGAGATTTTGTGAAGAAAGTGTATATCTATGCATTTGAAGAATAGAATGAATGGGTTGTGCAATTTTTATTACTCATGTTGAGATTTTTTCCAAGATTTATGGAAGCCTCCCTCCCATTTTGGTGGATTTGAGTACTTAGGACCAAGTAACTCCCTACGGGTCATTGGTATGCTAGTGGGCATGAAGAGAGTGTAGAAATGAATCATTGGATCGAATTAAACCTTCATGGTGTTAGAGTCATTTTTTTGAGACCATAGAGTTTATATTCCTCTAGTGGTGTTCCAGAGTACTTGACCCTTCATCAGTTACTATTGGCTAGGAATATTTAAGGATTCCTATCATTGGGTGTCCAAGTGTGGCAAATACAGATCATTTATAGGTAAACCCCAATTAGAATTTCTACCTCTTAACATGTAGTGAGAGAGGGACCATTTCAGAAATGGGGGCTATATTTTATCATGCCTTTCAATCCCAATTCTAGTGTTGGACATACCTACATTCTTACAACAATAGATTACTTTATGAAGTGGGTGGAGGTCATTCTAGTAAAATGAACAACTAAAGAAGTAGTCTGCAATTTTGTTAAGGAGAACATACTAGTTCATTTTAGAGTTTTGGAGATTGCAGGGATATCATGCATATACATCTTGAAATTGAATTTTTGTCATTTATGTCTACATATTTCTTCTTTTTGAGACAATGCTTCTATGTTGTTCCTGTGATGTTCAATGAGATGATTGATTTAGTATAGCTACTATGTTGAAGATCAGACGTTGTGAACGTATAGATGGTTTCATGGATGTTTTTAGCTAACTTATGTCAATTTTCAGAGGTTAGCATTATTATTTGAGTGAGTTGTGAATTATTTATCAGAGATTTGTATTTTGGTTGTTCATGAAGAGACAGTGTTACAGTTTTTGGATCGGTGTGGATCGGTTATGCAATATTTTTGGTTGCTAACCTGGTGGTGAGTTTAGGAGATGGATGTGCCTCCTCAGCATGAGTGGTTTGTCATTTGGATGCTGGAAAGCTATTTTTTTTAAGTGACAGAGGTTACTAATTGGTGTTCCTGATGAACAATGTAGAGATAATTGTGAATTTTGAGATAAAGTTTTGTTTTTGTTGTCGTGGCATTTTATGCTGCTTGTTGATGTTTCTGGATCATGTCTTATTCATTTTTTTGGATCACATTGAGTTATGTGATTGGATTTAGTGATTTTCATGTAGGGTTTTGTTTTTCTTATTATTCTTCATTAACATGATGGTGTATCATGTTGTGATGGATCATGGCATGATTTATGGATCTATACCATGTTTGAGGATGAAGATTTGGATCCTAGGTATGTCTTTTTTGACAAACTTTGGATCTCATTAAAGATTGTATTGTATTTTTTTAATTGAGGTGTTAAGGTTAATGTCAGCGTTGTTTATCTTTTCAAGGTTGATGAAATGTATATAAAGATGTAATCATTTGTAATTAGGAGAGTGAGTGAGGTGATGTTCGCGAGATTGTGTGAAGAGGTATGAGTGGAATCTATAATTGATGCAAAGACTTGATGTACTTCATTAGAAATGTATTAACATAATAGAGATGCTATTAGTTAGTACATGATTAGTTGATTGTAGTCCACAGCAGATTGTAGTCCATTTGGGGTTGTAGCCCTCGTTGTATTTCTAAGGGTTACATCCCTCATTTGTGTTTGAGTGGTGAGTTCTAGGAAGTGTTCATGAATGCATGCGAATTCAACTTGTAATACCTCCTAATAGGGTATAACAATTTTAACAAAGTACATCATCTTGTGGATTGTATCCCCATCGTGGTTTTTTTCTTAATCGGTTTTCCACGTCAAAAATCTTGGTGTTATCTGTTGATTGATGTGTTGTGATCTTGCATTAATGTTTACTATTTAGATCTGAGATTAAGGTTAAAAGTTGGATAAAGTTTTGAGTTTTGGGACACAACTGATTCACCCCCCACCCTCTTAGTTGTATGTGTTTCCTTGTTCCTATAAATTGGTATCAAATCTAAGTCCTCTTTTGGAATCCTTATCACTTGAGGAGATCTGGGATGGCGGCCTTTAAGAAGGAGAGTCTAAGATTTGAAGGAATTAATTATTTGATATGGAAGGGTTGGATGACTACATACTTGAGATGCATTGGAGAATAATACTAAGAAGTCACTAAGAAGTTTTATAATCCTTCTGTTGATCTTTCTACTATGACTCCTGATGAGAAGAATCAATTGAATACAATATGAGAGGAAAATAAGCTTTGTTGAGTGCTTTTTCAGATGCAAAATAAACAAATGTCATGGAATTAGAGATTGCACATAAGATATGGAAAAAATTGGAGATTTTACATGATGGATATGCAAGTGTGAAGAAATTAAAGCTACACATTTTGAAAGGAAAATATGAATCATTGAAGATGAGAAAGGATGATAACATTACTTCCTATGTGCAGAAGGTGATCAAACTTGTTTGTGAAATCAGATGCGCTGGTGGACCATTAGAGGAAGTTGAAATTATTTCTAAGATACTAAGATCATTTCCTCCTTACAAACATAAGGTTTATTCCATTGAAGAGATTATAATTGTGGAACCTATAACAAGAGACACATTGGACGTTGGTAGGTTGTTTGCTTTTGAAATGGGAGAATTTGGTGATAGTCTTCCTAAAGTTAAATCTGCATTTAAAGCTACTATTTCTAAGGATAAGAAAATATATGACCCTGGAGAAAGTTCATCTAGGTATGGATCTAGATATGATATGGAATGGGAAGAAATTGAGGAAGAAGAGAGAATTTTTGAAGAACTTGAAGCCCTAATTACAGAGAGACTGCCTAAGGGATCTGGTAAGTATCAAGAAAAGTTACCTTTTAAATGTTTTTCATGCAATAAGATTGGTCATTTTTCTTAAATATCTCTAGATAGAGAGCCTAAGTACAAGTCTAATAAATTCAAGTGTAAATATCATAAGAAGTTTTATTATGGTGTTGGTGAAGGTGTAACTGATGATGAATTTGAAAAGAGAAAATATGATATTGTGTTTATTTCTATCAAAGATGATAATTTTAGTTTCTTGAATGAGGAAAAGATTTAGTTTCACATGTCGATAATAAATGATGCAGTCGAGCTCGGAGGATCAAATTAAGGACTATCCAAACTTGCAGCCAAACAACACTCACAGTGAAAACAACAACATCACAACAAGATATATCAATATCAACCTATATTATCTTAGAATTCCAATTACATGCAACATGTCTAGCTGTAAGGCCTTCCCAGTTAGGGCCAAAAAAACAAAAACATCAACAAGATCTTGCAGGATCCATCTTCACCAATCTACCCTATAGCTAAGAGGAAGAAACTAGATCTAAAATTGTGCTCGCAAGCCACCAAGAAATCTTACAAGTTTTTGTCTACCCACTTACAACTGTCTGCACAACACTTTGCAAATTTTTAGCTTATCCCTCTCTCTCAAAAGATCAACCTAGACTCTCTTTTATACACACAACCACAAGTTGACTTGAAAAAAATTATTAAATGACCCACTCAGCCATTACAATCCATGATGAATGAATATAACATGTACCCATCAGTTGCAAATAACCACCAAATACATAGAAGAGAACACCAACTTGGATTTAGGTTCACATAAGATCCAATGCATCAAATTTGCATGGCTCAAAACTCAGCACGATCCCAATGGCCCCCTCAAATCAAGGATGCCATCTCCAATGCCTTCTCAATATAGAAACCCAAGTTGGTGAACAAGAACACCGAGACCCAAACCACTCGGTAAGACAACACCAAACCAACAGCAACTAGTCGGTGAAGTCACCAAGCCAAATCCTCTGAACAGACAACACTGAGCGATAAGCCACCAAGAAATATACCGTCAAGATATAAAAACCAAACAAATACCACTGAGTAGTGTACCTCTGAGTACAATATCACTGAATATTGAAAACCATCGAGTGCAGACCCTATTGGGCAGTGTAGCACCAAGCACCACCAAGTTCAGTCACTGAGTCCATCGGTGAAGCAACACATCTTCCAACCGAGAACTGCCACCAAAGTTACCGAGCACCTCATGTCTCTAACTGAGTTTACTAATAAAACCAAAATCAAACCAAAATATATTTTTGGTGACACAGGATTGCCAACTACCCCAGGATGCTCTTGCATCAGACACTCCAAGTATGAAAAGATGTTCTTAGCAGGTCGATGAATATCTGTTCGGATTTAGCACATAGATCCCAAAGTGGTTTTTGATATATATATATATATATATATATATATATATATATATATGTCCTCCAAGTCCTCAACCGACACACTCTTGCCTTTACACCAATTCTGCAAACTCTTTCCTACAACAGACAACTGATTGCCATACCTCCTTACATCTTTCCTCAGGTCACTACAAGTTTGTTTTCCACTCTAATCTCTAACCCTCTAAAATTCTTTCAGCTCAACCCTACCATTGACACTTAGATTCCTCCTACCAAGCTCTGTATCCTTCAAAGGAATTAGGGAAAACTTCCTTCCATCCTTCTCAATGGTAAACACATTCTTCATATAGTCATGCACATCCTTACAATCAAACTACCAAGGTCTACCAAGCAAAACATGACAAGAACTCATCTCCTCAATGTCACATAATACTTCATCTCTATAAGAACCAATGTAAAAACTCACCATGCACTATTCTTTCACCTCTACTGCATGACCAACTTGTAACCAACTTATCATATAAGGACAAGGATGCCTCAACCTTTTCAAACCAAGTTTCTAAACTATCTCCTCTGCAACTAGGTTGTTAATATTGTCTCCATCAATAATCACCTTGCAACATTTACCACAATATTTGCACACAGTCCTGAACAAGTTCTTCCTCTGAAAAGAATCAGCTTGCTTTGAGGGCATCAAAGTTCTCCTAAGCAAGAGAGTAACACCTTCCACTTCAAGTTCGTTCTTTGTAACTTCATTTACCACAGAATTTCAGTGACTACTGACCTTCTTATCTACATGGGGACATTCAAATGACTGATCTCCTTCTTCTCCATAGTTGTAACAAGTACCTCTGAACACACCTCTACCTACCCTTCACCTCGGTTCAATAGGTTTTGGTTCATCTTCCAATTTCAATTTCTTTTACCAACTGCTCTTACTTCTCTTTCCCTTGGGAATTACCATGATGTATTATTTTCAACCTATCTTCTACCTTAAATGCATATTGATAAGAATATTCTACTGAATCAATCTTCAACATACCAATCTCACCCTGGATATTGAATCTCAGACCATTGACATACCTCACCACCTTTTCCTTAGACAGTTCTCTATGCCCAGATCGAATAGTAAACTTGTATAACTCCTCGGTATAATCTTCCACATTCATCTCCTTCTGTTTCAGATTCTATGATTTCTTAAATAGATCAAGTTCATAGTCGACAGGAATGAACTTAGCTTTCAGCTTTATCACCATCAACCTCCACTGATTGATCTTCATCTCACCTTCTTCTTCTTAGTCCCTCTGCAACTCTTTCCACCATAAAGCAGCATTTCCTTTCAACTTAGTTTGTGCCAACCTCACTCTAAGAGGATCTTCAATGTCATCTAGCTCAATGTAGTCTTATAACTCACTGATCCAATCAATTAGATCCTTGAGTTTCAATGTACCTAAAAAATTGCACACCTCCATTCAGTAGCTGTAACACCCCAAAATTGGCATCTTGCAACCCTAACCAATTTTATTGTATTTGTCATCCTTCTCGATCATCAAAGTCCTATTGTACTAGGCAATTCTGAGTTTTGAGTGACTCTACTCGACCTAAGTGTCAAATGCAGAAAATCCTAAATCTGCATTAATCATACATCATATTTAATTCCTAAATATCTATTAGCTAAACAAACCCTATGATTGAATTAATTTAATTATAAAGTCCTAGCACTTTAATTAAATTAAATTCACCCCTTTTAGCTAAAACACATGAAAAGGAATTAAATAATATTTAATTATTAAATAAATATCCTCATTTCAAAACTTGAATTTAATTATTCAAATAATTGAGAAAAACACATTTATGAGGTCATATTCTATTTATTTAATTAAATATTATCTCAAAAATCTTCTCCTGATCAGAAATAGAAGCTTTGAATTAACTGTGCTTTAAAGAGAAAGAAAATAGTTAAAATCATAAATAAAACAGTTAAAATCAAAGAAAGAAAACAGCTAAAGCAAAGGGAAAATAATTTATTGTTTTCTTTTAAATAAAGCTTTCTATTTTAAACTGGTTTTTCTATCTGTTTTATTTCAAAAAGGAAACTTTCTATTCTGAGCAGGCTCTCAATCTATAAAAGAGCTCCGATTTCTCATACAAACCCCTGGAGAAAAATATACATTGTTAGAATACTGAATTGTTGCTACATTTTATCATCTCATTTCTAGTTAAAAGCTTTCATTTGCAATAGAATAATTTCAATTTCTTAGAATAATTGCATTGAATCATGTCTTAGATTAATCTTGCATCTTTCAATTCTTAGAATAATCTTGCATTTGCATTGCATTCATGGAGAAAAATCCTTCATTCTTAGATTGGTCTATGGTTGTGAGACTCTCATTCTGAGAGCTATTCGAAACCCCATCTAGATAGAAGGCAATGGGTCGAATCATACAGGCATGCAGGATGAATAACTCATATTCACTTCTGTGTGTGGCTGATAAACAAGGACTATGTTGAAGTGTATGCTTGAATAGCAAGGCCAATTTTACCACATATATTTCTAGCGCCCACTGTGGGGCAGAACATCTATTTATGTCATCGCATTTGAATTAGTTTTGAAAATCTTCGAATCATGTTTGTACTTTGATTTTGCAGGTAAAACAATGCATTTCATCTTTGTTTTAGCGTGGAGCAAGTTTGAAAATATCTTCTATCTTCTATCCATTATTCTCTTAGTGCCTTTTAAGCTCTCCTTTTGAGCCAAATCTGACTGCACCATTGCATTCAGAACATCATTTCGGTTGAAAATGACTGTAAACATGCCTATACTTGTCAAAAGTTGAATCTGTGGCAAAAAGATTTTGCCCAAGGAGGCCATACAACCTGTTGCATGAAAATCGAGGCAAATTTTGGATTTTTCTGCACACAGCCCGATGCAAATTTTCAAAAAAAAATTCTGAATAAAAAAATAAAAAATAAATAAATTAATAAATAAATAAAATAGATTTTTTTCACTATGTTAAATTTGACGGTCGTCAAACCATCATTCTCCATGACCTTCTGTGACAGCCATGAAACCATCAAATTTAAACTCACAGATTGATAATGTCAGCAGGGTTTGAAAAATCTTTAGCCTTCACCATTGAGCTTTTTGAATTTGCAGTCTAACTTTAAACAATCATATCTTGCTCATTTTAAGTCCAAACTGATTGTAATTTTTTTTTATTTTGGGTAGAATTGTCTGAAAATTTCTAGAATTTTTTTTTATTTTTTGGATTTTAGTCACAGATTTATCAAAAATTACAGGTTTGCATCACTGTACCTATCTAATCCTTTGTTTTGCAGCTTCCAAAGCCTCGTACGGGCTCATACAGTAACATTTTTAAGTGTAATTTTTTTGAAAGTGCGTGATTTTTTGTCTACCTTCTGAATATGTGATCTATTTTCAGATTTTTAGATTTTGATAATGTGTACTAATCTTTGGCTTTGATTTTCATGTGATTATCTTTTGCGTACAGCTTAACAGTGGTTTGCAGAATGTTATCCAAGAAGACTAAAACACAAACTACTCACGAACTAGTTTTGCAGGTTGCCTTTGATCGATAGAATGCAAAACACTGTGCTTGCATCTTGTTTTCGATTTCTTAAAATAGGAACCCACATGCAAGACTTCTTAAAATGAACATTTTTTTGATGTTTTGGGGATGAACTTAATGTCAGGAAACTATTCTCTTGCCCTTTTGGGATGATCAGAAATCCAGAAACATTATTGTCATTTTCTTATTTTGCTTGATGTGTCTTCTAGTTTTGTAAACCCAAGGAATTGCATGGACATATCCTCTCCCCTCGCCTTTTTGGGTCTTGGGTTTAAGAGAAATCTATACGAATCCTTTAGAGTGGCTACCTCCCAAGTGCTTTAGTAGAGCCAGTGAGAGTGGATTTCCCAACCGGTAACAGGCTAAAGCCAAGCCCTTCCGAACCGGTATATAAAAATTGCCATTGTGATTAATCTCATAATGGACAGGTGTGAATTTCTTGTGGCAACCAAAATCTCCTCCAGTACCCTCGTGGTGCATTAAATTCCCTACATTATTAAGGTGAAAACCTTGCTTTGAAAGGATTGGGAGAGCCCTCTTTATTGGGAAAATACTTGATCACAACCACCTGAATGGATTTCCTTACTAAAAAATATTGTTATAGTATCCAAAAACCCTTTATCTATTGGCGCAGAAGGTCAGAGACTGACTAAGATGCCCCACACTTTTACAGCTCTTAGTAGAGACAACAGCCCTTTGGGAAGAAATTCCTTTGGGATTCAAAGCTTGGTGTGCTTGAGAAGTGAGTGCACATGTAAGGAGGAGCATGTGCCTCCAAGCTTCTAAGTTGTCCGCTATGAGTAAGCGTAGCTGAACTTCAGTTCAAGTGGGGATTAAACAGATACTGCCCTGGCTATCTTAGGATCATGATGTGTCTATTCTGGTAATACAAACATTTTGTTTGATGTGTTTTGCATGAGTGTTTACTGAAACAACAACAACAATCAAACGATTTGGAAAACTGTAAACTTTGGATATTTGACTATCTTGTCTTGTTTGAAACTCTGTTGAAACTTTGTCAAAACTCTGTCGAAACTATGTCAAATTTGTTTCAAAACTTGTCGAAACTTGGTCTTTCATCGGTCTATCCTACTACATTTTGTCTATTCTAAAATTTGAGCTATCATAACACTTCTGCTAGTTCACATGAAACTGCAATCTATTGTTAGTCTAACCTATCTCTATCTTGAAATCTGATGTTGTTACACTTGTCCAATTGACCAAGTCCTTTGTTCAATATTATCATCTTTGTCTGCATTGTCCTTGGTCTAAGTTGTGAGAGCAGGTTTGTTAACCCAGACTCAAGATCAAATTCTTTTTCTATCTCCTTCTTAGTTGGACATTTATCTCTTGGTCTCTTTGGTCTTGGACTTGGATAACACTTTAGGTATCATCACAATGTCGGTCAAGCGAATCAACTTATCTATGCCTGTGCAAACTAGAAGTCATTTTAAGGAACTCTATAAATCTATCACCTTTCTGTCCAATTTTGTATTCTCCTATGAAGGTTCTATCTGAATCTTCACAAATCCATGCTTTCATCAACATCATCACTAGTTTGTCTTTGACTGCAATCTGTTTCCAATCTAACTCATTGCTATTTCAAAATATGACTTTGTTGTGCTAGTCCAAGTGACCCACTATCTATTTCAATCTTATCATCTATGTCTGTGCTGTCCTTATCCTGAGTTGCAAAAGTAGGTTCGTCAACCTTGACTCAGGATCAGAGTCATTGCTACCTCCATCTCAGTTGGACATTATCTCCTTTGTCATTTGGTCTTGGACCTAATCAGCACTTTAGATATCACTTTAGCACCTATCAGTCAAACAATCAATTCATCATACCTTCTCTTCAAACTTCTAAGCAAGTGCGCATTCAGACAATCTTACAATGTCTAAAAGAAAAGAAGAGATTCTTAGGGAAACTTTATTAAAACAACTTCAAACTTTGGAATCTAAACTACAAGGATTAAAGGGGAAAAAGGATACTTCATCCAAAAAATCCTCATTAAGATCAACCTGTCCTTTTTTATTCGATCATGATTCTTATATCTCCACACTTCCTTCCAACATGGCTAAATCTTGGTATGATAATCCCATCTTTGATCAAGAACAGTTTTATGACAAACCCAACTTTGTTCAAGAGAATATAGAGGAAGCTATGACAACATCAGATGAAATCCTTTTCTATCCGCAAAAGAAGGATATTTCAATTCAAGAAGCGTCTATTGATCCTTTAGAGAGAATCTTTACTCCTTTAGGACAATCTTATCAATCAGCATTGGAGGAACTTCTTGATCATAATCTCATCACATTGCCTCCAGCCACATTATGTGGATTCAAATTCTTGAGTAACTATTGTATGTATCATCGACATAACAAACATAAAACTTCATATTGCATGGAGTTGAAACATAAAATCCAAGATCTTCTTGATGATGGTATAATTAAACCGAACAATCCTAATGATTTATCTAAAGAAGAACAAGATGCTAATCTCAAGTATGATCAATTTTAGGAATCCATGTCTAGAAACGGTTCCCATATCAAATCTACTTCCTCCACCATTCCTCCATCTCCTAAAGCTTCATCATTTGTATCAAGGATTGAACCTAATGATGACTATGTCTACCCTCAAGGACTACCACTAAAAGAGATCCAAGCTAATCTGCATACTACTGCAAGTCCTTCTCAGGATTCAAAGATCATAGACCCCAAGCTTCCATGTGCTTCAACTCTTATCATGCCTACTCAAAATGATACTCCATTAGCCTTTCAAGAATCCCTCATGCATATCAAAACTCCCACCTCATCCATAGAAGTGGCT
>MU227378.1:2036284-2051175 GCA_018584345.1 Thuja plicata | reverse complement strand
CTTTCAAGAATCCCTCATGCATATCAAAACTCCCACCTCATCCATAGAAGTGGCTCCATGTCAAGAGGAGAATCCACAATGTGAAGAAACATATATCAGTAATGATCAAGATCAAGACACCATCCATCTTTATCCAATAGTTGACCAAAGTCACATATCTCAAGAGTCCCATGACGATTTCATCATCCCCTTCCATTTCTTCCCAGAAGAAACTCTTACATCTCCTATATCTTATCCATCTCCCAAGCAAGATCCAGATATCCTTTCCATCATCTCTAATGAACATATTGAAAATTAAGAGAAAGGTACCCTTTGTACACCATCTAAAGATCCTTGTCAAGATTAGAGAATCCCTTCATCTCCTTTTCATGCTCCTCCATATCCACCTCAAGAAAACATCATTCCTCCAAATCCCTTGCAAAAAAATAAATCCCCTGAAGCTTCAATTATTCCTATCAAAATTACTCCTATTGAAGCTACTCATGCTCCTATTGATGTAAAGATGAATTCTAAATAGAAGAGCCTTGGTCATGTAGCTCACTCTAAAGATGTTGATATCCCCTCCACGCACTATATCCCTCCATTCAAATGTAAGCATCAATCTTCTCCATCTTCCAAATACATCTGTGGTGCCTACATCCCAAAGTTGAGACCGTCAAACATTCTATCTATATTGGGTCCTTATGTCCCCCCATCTACCATGCCTATCAATACTAGCTTGTCATCCACTTACCCTATCTCCTATCAAGATCAACAAAGACATAAATCCTTGAAATATCCCTATCAACCAATACATATGAACCAGCCATATCAGCCCCATTCATCCACAATTCCTAAGTCTTTTGGAAGTAATTTGGATGTACAACAAAAAAATCAGAAATACAAGAATCCACTTACATATAAAGATCTCTATGTCCCATCTAATTGACATGTGACTACAAAGAAAAAGGAAATATCCAAGAGACCACAAGGGTCCGCTAAGAAAATATGGGTTACTAAATCCATTATGGAAGAATTGCATTCTAAATCATCCAAAAGAAAAGGAAAATCAAAAGTTGTGTGGATTCCCAAGGCTCTTCAAAAAGACTTGGATACAAAAAGTAAAGAAAAAGTTATGTGGATTCCCAAGTCTCCCTTAAAAGATGAACAAAAAGGAAAAGTTAGAGTTGGCATCCAAGCTTCCAAAGTCTTCCACTTCATCTCCATATAAACATCTCCCATCTTGTAACTCCATCTTAGGTCCTCGCATACCAAGATCCATATCCACTCATCCATCAATGTCTCAAGCTATTCCATCCAATTTTCCTCCATTCATCCACTACCCTTCAAGGGGTGTGTCAATGTTGATCTTATCACCATACCCTGTCGAATATCCTGCACCTACCTCTTACCCGTCCATCTTATATCCTTCCATTCCTCTTATCCAATCCATCACATAAATCCTTGGCTACCATCTCCCTTATCCTCCATATCAATCTTCTTTACCATCACCCTATCAGCATCTGTGAGCATACTTTCAGTGGCCTTGGCCTATTATAGCATATCTTTCAGAGGAGCACTATCTAAATAGCTAGAAGCTTAAGTTCCTCCATAAAATCAAAAAGATGAAAAAAAAAAAAAAAGGAGAAGTGCCTTGGTGAAAACCTGGTAAACAGGCACCTTGGTAGCAAAAGTAAAGATAAATCAATCTATCCTATGGTGAAAACCACTTCTTGTGGCACCTTGGATAAGTACCATGATGAAAACCTGGCAAACAGGCATCATGCATAATTCCTCCTACTTGCACTCTTCACTTGGGAGAAAAATCCTTCAATGTCATCTTCTCCCATCATATCTTACATCCAGCTAGCTCATGAACATCCATGTTCCTTCTGCTGATCTTGACAAGGTTGAGCCTATCCATGAGCATCATGTATCCTAACATCCATTATCCTTTCCATTAGCCTATTCACTTGGTCTCGTCTATGATACCCTATCATGATCTTACTTATCCGAAGCCTATCCTTCCTATCTTTGTGCATTCCTATCATAATCCAAAACATGCACTTATACCTCCATCAACCTTTATCCTAATCATAGCTATATCCTATCCTATGAAATTGACCCCTTGGTCTTGATCAAAAATTGAAAAACAAGTTCTTAGAATTCTCTTGACATGTCCACTTTTTTGGACCACATGCTTTTCATGACATCAGGTCATTATCCTATATGCTATATAACATCGCTCCATGAGCCTACATTGCTATATTATTTTTCCCTAGCTTGGGTAATCTTGAAGAGACTGTCCTTGAGGGTTGCATTCACCCTCTTCATCCATCATTGGATTTTTTTCTCATACATCATCTTTCTAATCCATCTGCAATGTCCTACACCTTGCTAGACATTGGGGAAAACCATTGTGATCTTGCTTGAGATTGAGTAATCTCTAAAAATCTAAAAATTGCAAAATCTCTAAAAATTCTCAAAATCTGAAAAAGTCCTGAAAAAATGATCATCTTAGTGAAAACCTAGCAATAGGCGCTTTGATGTATCTCCAAAAAAATCATATATTCCAAAAATACAAAAAAATTTAAAAATTTAAAAATTTAAAAAAAAAAAAAGAGAGAGAAAGTGTCATTGATGAAAACCTGGCAAACAGGCGTCATGGTAGCAAAAAAAGAATTTCTACCAAGAAGGTGAAAACCTGTTAAACAGGCACCTCTTGTTCCACATTGCTATATCTATCGCAACACCACTTGGCTTTATACATTTTCTTTCCTTCTTGCATTTGCTTTCTGCATGCTTTTCGTTTCCCGTCAAGACACCAATTTACATGGATTGAAACTGGTCATACTCTCAGGGAAACCCTCTTGGTCTAGGGGGCATTGTCATATTACCTTTTGGGATCAACTTTGCGACAGTCACCAGTGGTTCTCACTGGGTCTACCTAATGTCGCTTAGCTTATACTAAGTTCCCTCTCCTTGAGAATCTCCCTAACATCAGTCACCAGTGGTTCTTACTATGTCTTCCTACTAATGTCTAGCTAGTACTACGATCTCTTCACTTGAGAATCTCTCTCACGTCAGTCACTAGTGGTTCTCACTGTGTCTACCTATTTTCATTATACTATTGATATTTCTCACATCTGTTACAGTTGGAGTCGTACTCAAACGCTCTATCTATCGATACTCAGTCTTGACGATTCTTTTCTTTAGTTTGTACATATATTTTGGTCACTTTTGTGACACTCTGGTTCCTTTGCGAACCCTACTGACTTGACTTTGATTTAGCGCCATATGCCTGGGGGCAACAACATCTAGTTTTTCCTCACAACATATGTCAAGTCAGTCACCGTTACTTGGGGGCACGAGTCCCCAATCTAATCGCATCTTCGGTTTACACCCGCGTCAATAATCTTGTCATTTCTAAAGGACAACACTCTATTGACACAAACTGGTGTTTTTCAACACCACCATAAATAGTGTTTTTCAACACTATCTTTGGACATATCTGTGTTTTTCAACACACATTGGATATCTCACACATAAACATCTATCGATAACAATCAAACACAATGCACTCACAAGTACAACGGTGTTTTTCAACACCTCATACACATACATATTCAAAAACTTTGAAACTAGCTGAGCTATGATTAAATCTTTCTTTGTATGCTGTCTATTCTCATGGATTTCATTGATATTTTCTTTGTCTACTACTTGTTGGTGTAGTCTTGATGATCTGGCCACATCAAATAAATAGGGTGTATGTGATAAGAGCTCCCGCATTAAGGTAGACAAGCCTAACATCCTTCGATCTTGTTTATTTGCATGCCATGGTGAGGTTGGTACTATCTCCTTGACTGTTATTTCTCTATTTGTTTATGCATGATTGCACTCATGGTTATCATGGCTTTGAATGCCTCAATATTGGTGTACTCTTGCAATATCAACTGGAAACAATGTTCAGGTCATCTTGGCTTTTGTGCCCTGGTGCTTACGTTTGTTTCCTACATTTTATCCGATGAAAGTCATATTCATATCCTTATGGTTGCAGTGGCACCAGTAAGGATTGTATTGACTCTGATGTTCCAAAAATGTTCAATGATGATGATTATACGATGGGTCTCACAACCATGTCCTAGGGCTTGCATCTAGCATAGGATTGCATTTTTCATTCTAGACTTGCATTGTGGTAGCAATTTGATGCTCCCTTCATTGCGCTCTCCTAGGTTTGTACATTACAGAGTTCTTCTTCAACGTCCTGGCTTCATCACAATGCCCAAGTGTTTGATCCTCTCTCTCACTCTTGAAAAATGGCTAAATTCACCGCTCTGAATCCATTTTCGTGATCGAAATCAAAATCAAAATCTGACACTTCTATATAGCTCAAAATCACATTTTAAAATTTTTGGACCGACATGATTGGATGCTTGTGGAGTCAAATTTCTGACGTCGCTTTCTTGTCAGAATCTTATCTAGTCAACATTTCCTCAATATTTGACTTTTTTCATCAAAAGTCAACTCTAGTAAACTCTAGTCAAACTTGATCAACCAGACCTCCAAATCACTCAAACTTGATTCTGAATCTTCCGCATTCTTCCGTAATCTGTTCTAAGTTCTTCTTGATCTCCGATTCAATGTCTATCTGCAATTTCTCACTCTCAATCATCATTATGACATGTCATCTTTCCATTTCACTCCCGAGGGGGCAGGATGATTACATCATTGAATCTATTCTAATCGATCTGATCTGAATTCAAAAGTCCTCATTGCTAGGGGTATCTCATCACTTGGGGCATATTTAATTTGTTGTACCTCATAGTCAAAACTGGATACTCCATAATCAATAAGGGCATTTGTGTTCCTTACATCTTGTCATCTATTAAGTATCTAAGAAATCTAACTCATATTCTTGAGGATCAAGCTTCATTCTGGAGATGATTCTCAAAAACTCATCTATTGGGAATCAAGGCAATCTAACCTTGACTCCTGAAAATCAAGCTCCATTCTGGAGATGATTCTTAATCTTTATTGACTATCTTTTGGGATAGGTATCAGGGCATTCTAACCCTGACTCCTAAAGGTTGAGCCTCATTTGGGGGATAGTCTTGTGAAAGATATCAACCTAACCAGTGTCTGGGCAATCTAACCTAGATATTGGGGGACTAAGCTTTGTTCTAAAGATAGTCCTAAAATCTCTCTTGACTATCTTTTTTATGGACAGGTATCGGGTCATTCTAACCCTGACTCCTAAAGCTTGAGCCGCGTTCTGGGGATAGTCTTTGAAAGATGTTGATCTATTAGGTATCAAGGCATTCTAACCCAGATCCCTGAGGATCAAGCTTCATTCTGGAGGTGATTCTTGAAATCTTAATCTATTAGGTATCAGGGCATTCTAACCTGGATCCCTGAGGATCAAGCTTCATTCTAGAGATGATTCTCAAAATATTAATCTATTAGGTATCGGGGCAATTTAACCCTGACTCCTGAAGGTTGAGCCTTGTTTTGGGGACAGCCTTGTGAAAGATATCAATCTGACCAATGTTTGGGCAATCTAACCTAGATATTGGGGGACTAAGCTTCATTCTGGAGATAGTCCTAAACATCTCTATTGACCATCTTTTTGGACAGGTATCGGGGCATTCTAACCCTGACTTCTGAAGGTTGAGCCTTGTTCTAGGGATAGTCTTTGAAAGATGTTGATATATTAGGTATTAGGGCATTCTAACCCAAATCCCTGAGGATCAAGATTCATTCTAGAGATGATTCTTGAAATCTTAATCTATTAGGTATCAAGGCATTCTAACTCATATCCCTGAGGATCAAGCTTCATTCTGGAGATGACCCTTGAAAACTCTACTTGACTGGCATCTCGGAAACCTGACCTAAACTTCAGAGAGTCAAGCTCTGTCCTGGAGATGGATCTTAAATCTTCATCAATTGATCTTTGCATCGCCAATTTTCAAAATCTATTCTTTTGTGCTTCAGGCATCAAACTATTCTTTGAATCAATGCGTTTCTCGCACATCATTTCAAAGAGGGGAAAAATGTAACACCCCAAAATTAGCATCTTGCAACCCTAACCAATTTTATTGTATTTTTCATCCTTCTCGATCATCAAAGTCCTATTGTACTAGGCAATTCTGAGTTTTGACTGACTCTACTCGACCTAAGTGTCAAATGCAGAAAATCCTAAATCTGCATTAATCATACATCATATTTAATTCCTAAATATCTATTAGCTAAACAAACCCTATGTTTGAATTAATTTAATTATAAAATCATAGCACTTTAATTAAATTAAATTCACCCCTTTTAGCTAAAACACATGAAAAGGAATTAAATAATATTTAATTATTAAATAAATATCCTTATTTCAAAAATTGAATTTAATTATTCAAATAATTGAGAAAAACACATTTATGAGGTCATATTCTATTTATTTAATTAAATATTCTCTCAAAAATGTTCTCTCCTAATCAGAAATAGAAGTTTTAAATTAACTGTGCTTTAAAGAGAAAGAAAATAGTTAAAATCATAAATAAAATAGTTAAAATCAAAGAAAGAAAATAGTTATAGCAAAGGGAAAACAATTTATTGTTTTTTTTTTAAAGAAAGCTTTCTATTTTAAAATGGCTTTTCTATCTATTTTATTTCAAAAAGAAAACTTTTTATTCTGAGCAGGCTCTCAATCTATAAAAGAGCTCCCATTTCTCATGCAAACCCCTGGAGAAAAATATGCATTGTTAGAATACTGAATTGTTGCTACATTTTATCATCTCATTTCTAGTTAAAAGCTTTCATTTTCAATAGAATAATTTCAATTTCTTAGAATAATTTCATTGAAATCATGTCTTAGATTAGTCTTGCATCTTTTAATTCTTAGAATAATCTTACATTTGCATTGCATTCATGGAGAAAAATCCTTCATTCTTAGATTGGTCTATGATTGTGAGACTCTTGTTCTGAGAGCTATTCAAAACCCCATCTAGATAGAAGGTAATAGGTCAAATCATACAGGCATGTAGGATGAATAACTCATATTCACTTCTGTATGTGGCTAATGAAAAAGGACTATGTTGAAGTGTATGGTTGAATAGCAATGCCAATTTTACCACATACAGTAGCTTGTACCCAACCGAGCTCTAGATCTCTGCAAACTATCATATCTGTCTCCTCCAGATCTCTCCAGTTGATCAACTCTTTCATCTCCACTAGATCTAGTAGCTTCAAAGTATTCAGAAGCTTCTGCATAACCATCATCCATTCTCG
Organism: Thuja plicata; assembly: GCA_018584345.1. Classification (NCBI taxonomy): domain Eukaryota; kingdom Viridiplantae; phylum Streptophyta; class Pinopsida; order Cupressales; family Cupressaceae; genus Thuja; species Thuja plicata. The sequence continues at coordinate 2,043,921 of MU227378.1, read as the reverse complement.
GACCTCTATGTAATCCAACATTTCTGATACTTTCCATGATTTCATTCTTCATTGCCTCCATTTCAGATCTAAATCTTTATGTTATCCTCACTTCCACCTCCTTAGAAAATCTACAATTTACCTAGGGTCCAATCTTCTTATAGACATCTCTCCAAATCTTTGAAAACCCTAAGCTCCATAAGAAACAAATGAACACCTCTAATACCACTTGATGCAGTCAAGCTCAGAGGATCCAATAAAGGACTATCCAAACTTGCAGCCAAACAACACTCACAGCGGAAACAACAACATTACGACAAGATATATCAATATCAACTTATATTATCTCAGAATTCCAATTACATGCACATGCCAGGTTGTAACTTCTTCCTTGTTAGGGCCAAAACAACAAAAACATCAACCATTCTACCCTACAGCTAAGTGGAAGAAACCAGATCTGAACTTGTGCTCGCAAGTCACCAAAAAATATTACAAGTTTATATATATCCACTTACAACTGTCTGCAACACTTTGCAAATTTTCAGCTTATCCCTCTCTCTCAAAACATCAACCTAGACTCTCTTTTATACACACAACCACAATTCAACTTGAAAAAAATTATTAAATGACCCAGTTGACCATTACAATCCATGATGAAAAAATATGAAATGCACCAGTCAGCTACAAATAACCACCAAATACATAGAAGAGAAGACCAACTCATATTTAGGTCCACACAAGATCCAATGCATCAAATCTGTATGCCTCATAACTCAACATGATCCCAATGACCCCCTCAAATCACGGATGCAATATCCAATGCCTAATCAATCCACAAACACAAGTCAATGAATAAGAACACTGAGACCCAGACCAATCGGTAAGACAACACCAAACCACCAGTAACCAGTCGATGTAGTCATCGAGCCAACTCCTCCAAATAGACAACATCGATTGATAAGCTACCAATCAAGACACCATCAAGCTATAAACACAAAACAACTACCATCGAGCACTGTACCTCTGAGTATAATATCACTTAATATCAAACACCACCGAGTGCAGACACTATCAATCAGTGTAGCACCGAGCACCACCAAGTTTAGTCACCGAGTCCATCAATGAAGCAACACATCTTCAAACCGAGAACTACCACCAAAGTGACTGATCACCTCAATTCTCCAACTAAGTTTACTACTAAAACCAAAATCAAACCAAAACATATTTTTGGTGACACGGGATTGCCAACTACCCCAGGATGCTCCTGCATCAATAAAGATGAATGGTATTTGACAGCGGTTCTTCACATCACATGACCAGAAATAAAATAAAATTTATGAATTTGGAGAATTATGATGGTGGTTTTGTTAGATTCGGTGACAATACTCCTTGTATGATCAAAGTTAGAGGTTCCATTACACTTGATGGTAATAATAACATTGATGATGTCTTATATGTTGAAGGTCTGAGGCATAATATTTTGAGCATTGGATAGCTAGTTGATAAAGGTTGCAATTTACAATTCAAGGATAGAGTGTGCAAAATCTCTAGAAGCTCTAGAATTAATATTGCATCGGGTAAAAAGACCAAAGGTAATGTATTCCATTTGAATAATGCAAAGAATATATGTCTAATTGTTAAGATTGATGATAGTTGGTTATAAGCACTAAAAGGGTGGTGAGAGATTTACCTAAATTGTTGAAGCTTGTTGATTCTTCAAAAGTAAGACCTATTCTTCAAGCGGACTGTTAGATTTGGTACATATTGATTTGTGTGGCCCTTCTATAACTAGAAGCTATTATGGAGACATATATTTTGTTTGTTCATTTATTATTATTCAAGCATGATGTGGGTTACATTTTTGAAAAATAAAATTAAGGCATTTGAAACATTTAATATCTTCAAAACTATGGTTGAAACTAAGAGGGGTATGAAGTTGAAATTTTTGAGATTTGATAGAGGTGGTGATTTTACATCTAGTTAATTTAATACATTTTGTGAAGAGCATGGAATAAATAGGAAAATTTATGCTGCATGGACCCCACAAAAAAATGGTATTGAAGAGAGAAGAAATAGAAATATCCTTCACACTCCAAGGACTATGATGATTGAAGGAAATGTGCAACAGGTTTATTGGAGAGAAGTGGTTAGCACTGTACTCTATACATTGAATTGACTTCAAATAAAGCAAGGCACTGGTAAGACCCCTTATGAGCTTTGGTATGGTCATGTCCCTATAGCAAAATAATTTAGATTTTTTGGAAGAAAATTTTATATCAAAAGAGATGAATATTTAGTGAAATTTGATCCTAAATGTGATGAAAGAATCTTTCTTGGTTATTCTAGAAAGAGAAAAACATAAAAATTTATAACAATAGGTTGAGAAAGATAATTGAGAGTGCTAATGTAAAAGTGGATGAAAGTTATCATAAACAAGCTAGATCTTTTAGTTATGAATCATATGATGAAAAAGACAATCAAGTAATGCTAGCACAAAATTTGAATCAGAATTAGAATGGTTTGGTAGATCAAGATGAAAAAGTTTCAAATGAAAAAGAGGTGGAAACACAAGATTAAAATAAAAATGGAAATTTGAAGACTCCAAGGTATGTAAGGCTAAATCATTCAGAAAATCAAATTATTGTTGATAGGAATCAAGGTGTTTAGACTAGAAGAAGAATTGCTAGAAATGAAACTTATTTGATTTCTAAGATTGAACCTAAGGATGTTGATGAAGCATACAAAGATGAAATTTGGATTAAATCTGTAAAAGAGAATTGGAAAATTTTCAAAATAACAAAACATGGATTATAGTTCCTAGATCTAAGGACAATAATTTGATTTGAACTAAATGGGTATTCAGAAACAAATTGAATGAAGATGGTGAAGTAGTTTGAAATAAAGAAAGACTTGTATGCAAGGGATGCTCACATACGGAAGCTATATATTTTGATGAGACCTTTTCTATTGATACTAGAATTGAAGTTATTAGGATGTTTCTTGCATATGCTACCTAAAAATATTTTAAGGTATATTAGATGGATGTTAAATCTGCATTTCTCAATGGAGAATTGGAAAAGGAAGTCTATGTTCAGCTTCCTGATGGATTTCCTTTGACAAATTAGAATGACATGGTTTTCCGATTGAAGAAAGAATAATATGGATTAAAAAAATCCCCTAGAGCCTAGTATGCAAGGTTAAAAAGTATTTTTAAAACTCTGTTTCAACAAAGGTACTAATGATAGTAACTTGTATTTCAAAGTTGATCATGATAATATTTTGATTGTTGAAGTCTTTTTGGATGATATAATTTTTTTTGGTAATGACAAGTTGAGTAAAGAATTTGTAGATGAAATGAAGAAAGATTTTGAGATGTCCATGATAGGTGAGATGAAATTATTTCTAGGTCTCCAAATTACACAATCTGATAAAGGAATTTTTATATCTTAGTCCAAGTATGTGAAAGAATTGTTGAATAATTTTGGTGTGGATGATTCAAAATTTGTTCAAGAAATATTACATTTCCCAATGAAAATAAAATGTATTATAACATATAGTTCATGACCCAAATCATAAGGATCTCCTTCCAATGAGTGGAACATGAATCGTGATCCCTCAAGTAGGTCGGCCACACATGTAACATCATCAAGAAATGAGTTGTTAAGCTTCGCCAATTGGGAAAACCTTTGCGAGATTGGAAACACCAGAAACTGGTTGAAAAACATGAAGAACAAGAAGGTCTTGTCAAGAATATCCCATATCATATGCGAAGAAACAAAATGATGCATGAACCCTAAAAAAAGGTCCATCACAATTCCATGAACATGTTTTAAGGATCAAAGCTGCCAAGAATATACATAAAAAATCATAAAAGGAAACTTAGAGACTAGTCAAATAAGAAAAAAGGAAAAAAAATATTTTTGGTTGATGCAAGATTGCCAAGAACCCAAGATGCTCCTACATCAAACACCTGAGGTTAATTGAAAAGTGATCCTCTCACTTTATTGGGGCCAAAGGAAAACTAAAATGGTCAACCTCACCCTGAGAAATCCATGAATAATCTTCCACTAGCTTTTCCTTCCATTTGATAAGATATTTCATATATTGATTACCTCTTGTACTTCTACCAACTCTGCTATCCAAAACTTCCTCTATCTGGTCCATCTTCTTCTTAGGATATTATTTTTCAACATCTAATTCATCACTACTACTAAAATTTGATTCATGATAATCATAGAAGTCTACAACATTGAATATAGGTGATATATCCATGTGTTCTCATAACTCCACTTCATATGCATTCCCTGAATCAAATATTCTCAAGATCTTATAAGGTCCAAATTTGTTCATCCTCAACTTTTTATAAGTCTCAATAGGAAATCTAACCTTCTCCAAGTATACCATGACCTCATCTCCTCTCTGAAATTCCATATTTCTTCACTTCATGTATGCTCTCCTTTTATAGGCTTGATTCATTTTCTCCTGATGTTGTCTAACTCCCTCATGTAATGACTTCATAACCTTTGCAAATTATTCTCCTTCAACACTCTTCTTAACATCATGACCGATATATGTCAATTATGTCACTCCCTTAGGATTAAAACCAATAACTATCTCAAATGGTATCTTCCCTGTGCTCTTATTTACTCAATTGTTATATGTAAACTCTTCTTGATGCAAGACTAAATCCAAATTCCCTACTTATCTCCAACTAACGATCTTAAAAAATTCCCTAAACTTATGTTCACAACCTCATTTTGTTCATCGGTCTATCGATGAAAAGTAGAACTATACTTCAAATTAGTCTTCATCTTCCCAAATTTTTCTTCAAAAATAGACAACAAACCTACTATCCCTATCTGAAATAATTTTTTTAGGTAATCCATGTAATCTTAAAATTTCCTTAAAAATAGATCTTCTACATGCACTACATCTGTAGTCTTCTTACAAGGTATGAAATGTGTCATCTTATAAAATTTGTCTACAACCACAAAGATTGAATCATGGCCTCTTTGTTTCTTTGGAAAACCAAGTGCAAAATCCATGTTGATATCTTCCCAACATCTAATTGGTACTGTCAAATGTGTATACAGTCCCACATTCTGACTGCTACCTTTTTCAACTTGACACACTTTACAATTCTGAAAAAACATTGCACATCCTTCTAAACTTGTGGCCAAAAGTAATTTTCACTTACCAAAGCTATTGTCTTATCAATGCCAAAATTCCTTTTCAATCCTACACTATGTGACTATCTCTCATAGAACTCCTGGGTATACGCAACTAACTTCCTTTGAAAAATATTTCATCTTGAATAAAATAATCCATCCACTTACTTTTGTCTGCAACAATAGGTTCTCTACAAGCTTTCCAAGGTTTGGTGAAGTCTATATCATCCTAATACAATGTTTATAATGCATAAAATCCCAATACTACAATCTTCATTTTAGTCAGCAAATCTCTTCTCCTAATCAAAGCATCAGAAACTCTATTTGACACACCACTCTTATCTTTCAACATAAATGTATAGCTCTGTAGGAACTCAACCCATATCATATGTCTCTAATTTAACTTACCTTGGCTACTCAAGTACTTCAATGCTTGATGATTAGTATACAGTACAAACTCCCCAGGTATCAAATATTGTATCCATTTCTTTAATACTTTTATTATTGCATAAAATTCTTGATCATACACTAAAGACCTTATTTAGCATCATTCAAATTTTCACTAAAATATGCAATTGGTCTCCCTTCTTGACTTAATACAAATCCAATTGCATTTCCACTAGTATCACAATCAGCTTGAAATACCTTATTGAAATTAGGGAAAGCTAATATTGGTTTTTTGTCACCTTTCTCTTCAGCAATTCAAAACTCTTTTTTGCTCCATGTGTCCACTTTAATTTTATCCTATCTCCCCTCATATTTTTAGTCATCGATCCAAAAATTAAGCTAAAGTTCCTAATGAAATTTTGGTAAAAACTAGCCAATCCATGAAATGATCTTACCTCTCCAAGATTCTTCATTATAGGCCACTCAACAATTTATTTCACTTTCTCAGGGTCCATCTTCAATCCTTTATAAAATATCATAAATCCCAAGTATACTAACTCCTCTTTCATGAAAGTACACTTCTTGAGGTTGATTAGAAACTTCTCTTCCCTTAACCTCTATAATACTTTTCTAACATGGATTGAATGCTCCTCTTTTCTCTTACTAAAAATAAATATATCATCAAAATACACAATAATAAACTTAGCTAATAATTTCTTCAAAACCTAATTCATTAACCTCATGAAAGTACTTGGTGCATTAGTCAATCCAAAAGTAATTACCAACCATTCATACAATCCTTCATTTGTCTTGAATGTGGTCTTCCACTCATCTCCTTCTCTGATTCTAATCTGATGATATCCACTCTTCAAATCTATCTTGGTTAAATATCTAGCTCCACTCAAACAATCCATTAAATCATCCATCCTTGGAAAATGAAACTATACTTAATGGTCATATGGTTGATGGCTCTAGAATCAATACACATTCTCCATTGTCCATCTTTCTTAGGTGCTAAAACTGCAGGCACTGCACATGGACTCTGAATTTCTCTGATTAAGCCTTGCTGCAAAAATCTTGCACTCTTTTTTTGAGTTCTTCATTCTCTTCCAGTGTCATCTGGTATGTTTCTTTATTAGGAAAACTAGCCCCTGGTACCAAATCCATACAATGGCTAATACTTCGCACAAGTGGTAATCCATTAGGAACATTCTCTGATATAATGTATGCATACTCATTCAATAATCCAATGATTTCTTTGGGATGTTCTTCTTCTGATAAAATCTCCTTAGAATTCTTGGCTACTAAAATGAAACACACATTATCATGCCTCATTGCATCTAAGAATTTCATGTCATCTAGTAAACAAATTTGAGCACTAGCACATAGTTGACTTTTAAGGGGTTCTAAAGGTAGAAAATTTTGCTTCATTCCATTAGAAAAAAGGGTGTATACATTATTCCTACCATCATGTATAGCTTTCATATCATATTGCTATCGTCTACCCAACAAGATATAACACACATCTATAGGCATAATATCACACAAAAATTCATCATAATACTTCTCAATCTTGAATTTAACTAGGCATTGTTCACTTACTAGTACCTTATGTTCATCTTGTGTCCATGTGATTTGGTATTTAGGATGCTTCAATCTCTGCAACTTCAATTTTTTAACCAACTCCTCCAAGGCAAGATTATCAAAATCGCCACTATCTATGAAAACTTTTCACACCTTGTCTTGTACTCTGCATCTAGTTTAGAACAAATTCTTCCTCTGTAATGGCTCTATATCTTTCTCTCCTTGGTATAGGGTTCTTCAACTTATCAGGGTTACACCTGTGTGCATAAATGTTGTCACACTTCTGTGAATCATTCCATTCAAGGTTGCTCAAGAATGAGGCCTCAAATATCGATCCATAGCTCTCTAGTCATGGATGTGTAAAAATGTAAAATGAAGGCCCTCAGATTGACCTAGTTGTGTCTATTGCAAATACACCATGAAACGAGAGATTCAAATGCATAAAAATGAAATCTACTCTATATGATAACAATGCATATTAGTCTATGAAAGGAAATATGAATGTAAATCTAATCTATG
>MU227378.1:2002600-2026996 GCA_018584345.1 Thuja plicata | reverse complement strand
TAAAGTGCTTTAAGTGGGGATTTTTATTTATTTAATTAAAAGAGAGGTTTTCTTTCAATTAAATAAATTAGAAGAACTTTATTTAATTAAATGGGAGGAATTTAATTTAATTAAATAAGAGGAATTTTATTTAATTAAAAGGGAGATTAAATATTTTAATTAAAGAAGAGGAATTTTATTTAATTAAAAGGGAGATTAAATCTTTTAATTAAATAAGAGGAATTTTATTTAATTAAAAGGGAGATTAAATCTTTTAATTAAATAAAAATGGTCAAACCTTAGGAAAATTGAAATAATTGAATAATTGAATTAATTACAATTTGATCAAGGAAATTGATTTGAATTGAAAATGTTCCAAAGTATTGATTCAGAAATTTGATAAAATGATAAAATAATAAATGGGGCCCAAAGTCTAGGCGACCATTTTAGGGTGCATACAACACCATCCTCTACATGGTTATTGTTTACTGATCCAGAGGACTCTTCATCTAAAAAAAAATCAACCTACTACTTTCTACCTTCTTCTTAGAGTTTCCTTGTTTACATTCAAAGGCTCCACGTCCTGTTTCACCACATTTAAAAAAAGTTCCATTGAACTTCCTTCTATCGCCACTACCTTTACCTTCATTTCAATAGGATCTTATTTCATTCCTTCAGTAGTGATCATTATCCTTAGTTTATGACTCATTTCTACCCTAATCTATAGAGATCTACCTCCTCTCATATTAGTATTGGATCGACCTCTCTAAAATCTTCCTCCTTTACCTTTTTGCCTTTGTTCATGCCTTTGGTTCAACTTTTTTTCAGCCTTCAAAACCCACTTGTAAGCTTCTTCCACACTCCTAAGTTGTATCAGACTGATTTCATCTTGTATTGACACCCTTAAACCATTAAGGTAGCAAGAAACTTTTTTATCTTCATTATCTACATGAACGGATCTGATGTTCATCTTGTAAAACTCCTCAGCATAAATCTTAAAACTTAAGTCTCTCTACATCAAGTTTTGCAAATTCTGAATTAGAATCACTTGGTAATCTTCAGTTAAAAACTTTGCCTTCAATTTATTCACCATTCTATCCCAAGATTTGATCTTGTCTGTACTCATTCTCTGTCGATATGTCTGCAAATGTTCCCACCATAAGGATGCATTCCCTTTTAACTTAGTACAAGCATATTTTACCTTCTTCTCCTCACTGGTTCCTTCAAGTTCAAAGTATATTTCCATCTCTATGATCCAATCTATTCATTCATAAAAATAAAGATTACCATGATAGTCTGGTGGATTGAAATGGGGTCTCTTGTTCACATTGGTCAAGGCTGTGATGAACCTCTCTTCCTCTTGATTCAACACTGGTTGTTCCTCATTTTTCACTCCTTCCCTTTCCTAATTATATTCATCTCCTTCTTCATCACTTGCATCTTTTATGTGTTTTTCTCTCCTCTTAGTTGTTTCCACCGGTTCGAATCTAGTAGCAATTTGTCTTAACATGTTCAAGGCAGCTAGATCTACATTCCTTTCTCCACCTCTATCATTTCTTCTAGCCATCTTTATAATATTTAGCAGCTGTAGGTCAGATCTTGTCTTCTTCCACCCCATACGAAAAACTCTAGGTTGCAAACCTTTCTCTAGTACCACTTGATGTAGTCAAGGACAGTGGGAACTCATAGATTTTGAAAAAATACTTGTAACAAGAGTCACACAAAAGAATCCAACAAAAGAACAAGGAAATAAATGGAAGATGGACCTTCTTATTAACATAAAACCATTTACATGAGACTACTGCAACCAGCAATACATTCTTGGCAAACAATCCTAATTGGAACCTTCAATAGGTTATCTTTCTATATGATCTACCTACAACACCAACTACAAGAGCCTTCAATAGGTACTTTATTCCATTTGATCTATAGATCAAATCTCTACAGGTGCTAAGGTTCTATTTTTTTCTATCTTCATTCCCCCTCTCAAAGAAATCAACTACAAGAGTATATAAGGCCTTCACAAACATTAGGTCGGCCAAGAAAGATTGTCTTTTCCAAGGAAAAGAAAATGTATTACAACATATAGGTCAGGACTCAAATCATAAGGATCTCCTTCCAATGAGTGAAACATGAATCATGATCCCTCAAGTAGGTCATCCACACACATAACATCATTGAGAAATGATTCATCAAGCTTCGTCGATTGGGAAAACCTTCGTGAGATTTGAAATACAAGAAAATGGATAGAAAACATGAAGAACAAGATAGTCCTACCAATAATATGTAAGACCTCATACGCGAATCAACCAAATGATTCATGAACCCAAGAGAAGGTCCATCATGATGCCACAAACATATTGTAAGGATCATAGCCACCAAGAATATACGCAGAATGATCGCAAAAAGAAACTCAGAGACTAATCAAACAAGAAGAAAGGTTAACAAATATTTTTGGTTTTTTTCAAGATTTCCAAGAACTCAAGATGCTCCTACATCAACACGTCAAATGAAAAAATGTAAAAATTGGAAAAAAATAGTGAAAATGCATGAAAATTGGTAAACAGGTATCAAATCAGTGATATACTAGTAGCGGATACTCAGCTAGACATATGTGGTGGCACACGAGTTCTAGTTAGTGGTGCTAAGTGGGAATCGGTATCTTCAGTCAATCAGAGAAAGAAAATCACTATCGATATAAAAGTCAAAATGAACAATGAAAAGGTCCTTTTCACTATTTAACTCTTTTGACTTCTCACTTTCACCTAATTTTTTACCCTGTTATATTGTAGAAAAATTGGACTTAGAGGGTCAATGGAACGATATAATCTCACTATCGGGATTGAAATCAAAATTGGGAGTCAACTACATCAGGTCAACCTTGTCAACTTGAAAGCCAAAAGTGGTCAATATTAGGACAGAGTAGGCCATTTGATGTCAAATCAAGTGCAAAATCAAATGGGAATCTTCTCCAATCAATTTTGCATCATCCTATCAAGTCAACAGTGGTTAACCAAGGTCAAACTTGGTCAAAATATGGTCAAACTTGGTCAAATCAAGTTCAAATCAACTTGAAATCATCTCGAATAAGTTCATAATCAAAATGAAAAATTTGTAATCATTTGAATCAATTGAAATTGATACTTGGTCACTCTTTTATTTCAATTTCATTCCCAAGGGGGCATGATCAACACAATTGACACATCAATCAAAGTTTCGACAATTTTTTTACAATTGGGGAATCATTATCATTTAATCAAAATCAGTGAATTTTAGTAAGTTTTAAAATCTTCTTCATGAATAAAATTCATTCATTCATTGAATTGATTGATCAAATGGCATCAACTTCATTAGGAATCATATCAAGTTGATAGTCTTAGATCAATCGGTCAATCATTCAATCTTGGAATGAGTCATTTCATCAGGTCTCATATAAAATGTCTCAATCTCATCAATATTAGTATTTTCAACATCACCAGGGGCATATCAATTTCATCACACCACATCAAATTGATAGTCTCTTCATAAGAACATCATCAAATAATTTACTTCATCAAGACTTGTATCACGTTAATTGTCTGGTTCAATCTTTCTACCAATAATCAATTGCATCGCATCACATCAAACTAGTTATTTGTTCTTATGAATGTAAATACTCTCGAAACCTTTCAATCATAATAAATTTCATCGCTTCACATAAACTTGGTTATTCATTCAAGTTCTTAGAATCCTTCTAACAATAATCAATTTCATCGCATCATATCAAATTGGTAATTAGTTATCATCAATATTATATAGGTAATCAATTTCATTGTTTCACATCAAATTGGTTATTTTGCTCTCAATCTATCATCAAGATTAGTTTTTAGATTCCTTATCAATCAAGTTGTGATCAGTATCATCAAGATACATATCAAACTGTTCACTCAATCAGAATCTAACCAACATCAAACATCATATGTTCTTTGAATCAATATGATGATCACACATTGATTCAAAGAGGGGAAAATGTAATCACCTAAAAATGGTCTATTCTAATCAAAGGCCTAGATCCAAATCAAATTTCCCTAGGTCCTAATTGAGGATAAAACCCTAATAAGGACATCAAATTAGATCCTAATCATGATTGTGTGAGTGAATTTAATCAATTTCCTTACATAGTTCAATAGAAAATCAGCCATTAAATAATCAAACATCAAAGGTTCATAATCAAAGAGAAAACATCAATTAATATCTTAAGCCATTTAATTAAATCAAAATCAAAAATACCCATGGCTAAAGATATTAATTACTTTGATTTAATTAAATCCTTAATATTCTCTCCACATGGCACAAAGTCAACACATCAAAGTCAACACATCAACCAATAAAATTGAAGGACGTGGATTTCTCAAGTTTGAATATCAACCACACATATTCAATTGAATCTTGACCACACAATTCACATTTGAACATTTCTCTCCAAGAGAAAATCTATAAAATCAGCTCATTCTAAGGCATTTTCATATAGTGAATTCATAGAAAGTAGATAATGCTAGTTTAATTATTGAGAAAATTATCATTGTTGTTAAGCATGTTAGCCTAATTACAATAATTTTGATCATATTCATATCATAATTCATCGATGTAGCTTCATCTTTGCATCAAATTAGCTTCAATTCTATGATCATTTATCATAATTCATCTTAAGTGCATTCATTTAGTTGAATTTATATTGAATCTTCCATCTCATAATGGCTTGTCATTAATCTATTTGCCAATTCTAAGAGAAAATTTACACAGATTGTACTCATTGTGATTAGGAAGCTATAATTTGGTTTCAATTATGTCATTTTAATTGATTTCATGGACTAACAATTGATCTAATGAGCTATAGAAGTGTTGTGTTGCAGTATATGCAAGTACAATAATTCACACAAATGGTTGCAAATTGACAAAGGATGATGATTCACCTAAAGAAAATCAAACAAGATACAGATCAATGATAGATGGGTTATTGTACTTAACACAGACCTAACCTGACATTATGAATGTAGTTTGCATTGTTGCAAGATTTCAAGTATAACTGAAGGAATCATGTGTTGTTGTTAAAATAATATTCAAATACTTGAAAGGAACAGTTGATTATGGCTTATGGTATGGTAAGGATGATGGTTTTACATTGAGTTCTTTTAGTGATGCAGATTGTGTAGGTAATGTGGATGACAGAAAAAGTACAAGTGGTGGAGCATCCTTCTTGGGAAAGAGGTTAGTTTTACAATCTACTGTTGAATATGACTATCTTGTTCATATTGGTAATTGTACACAAGTGATATGGATGAAGAAAATGTTGAAATATATCAGATTAAGTATTAATGAGCCTATTGTTATCTATTGTGACAGCTCAAGTGCTATCAATATTTCAAAGAATCCAATGTGCATTCATAAACAAAGCATATATCTATAAAAAATCATTTCTTGAGAGACAATATTAGTGAAAAGGAAGTCAGATAGAAGTATGTATATACTACATAGCAGATTGCAGATATATTTCTTAAATCCCTTGCCAAAGGATAATTTTGAGTATCTCCAAGGTAAGCTTGGGGTGATTTCCCCTCTTGATCAGAGCTAGAGATGCATTGATGTGCATCATTCCAGTGTACTTACAAAGATTATAATTATTCTATATTGATTTTTGGTGGCTACCAGGGGGAGAAGGAAGCTTGATGTGTCATTTGTTTAGATTTGGAGGAGAGATGTTGGTTCAGATTTTTTGCTTCTATGACTTAGTGCATATATGTGCCTTTGTCATTGATGTCAAGAGGGGAGATATAGTCATGTGAAAAACAATTGTGATACTAAAGTGGAGAGATTGTTCTATAGTTGAGAAGGTTTGTTAGAGAGACTTAGAAAGATATATTGTAGATATTATTGGTATGGTTTCTTTGTGCATTGATTTGGTTTTACACATCATATGTTGCCATCAATGCCAAAGGGGGAGATTATAGGAGATTGTTGGGATATAATGTATATATATATGCTGACACATTGATGTTTTTTCATTGATGTGAACATATTTCTATTGTTTGAGACAATGTTCCTATGTTTTTCCTGAGATGTTCAGTGAGATGATTGATTTGGTGTGGCTTATGTGTTGAAGATCAGATGTTGTGAATGTACAGATGGTTTCATGGATATTTGTAGTTGACTTATGTCAATTTATAGAGGTTATCATTATGATTTGAGTGAGTTACAAATGTTTGATCAGAGATTACTATTTTGGTTGTTTAGGAAGAGACGGTGTTTCATTTTTTGGATCGGTGCGGATCAGTTATGCAATATTTTTGGTTGCTAACCTGGTGGCGAGTTTAGGACATGGATGTGTGTCCTCAGCCTGACTGGTTCATGATTTGGATGCTGGAAAGCTATTTTTCTTAATTGATAGAGGTTAATTATTGGTGTTCATGTTGAACAGTCCAGAGACAATTGTGAATTTTGAGACAGATTTGTTCTTATTATTGTCGTGGCATTTCATGTTTCTTGTTGATGTTTCTAGATTGTGTCTTATTCTTGGTGTTGGATCACATTGAGTTATGTGATTAGATTTGGTATTTTCATGTAGCATGTTTTTCTTATTGTTCATGGTCGACATGATGGTGTAGCGTATTGTCATGGATTGTGGCGTGATTTATGGATTTGGAACATGTCCCTTAATTGGGTTTCCATGTCAAAAATCTTGGTGTTATGTGTTGATTGATGTGTTGTGATCTTGCATTAATATTTACTATTTAGATATGAGATTAAGGTTAAAAGTTGGACAAAGTTTTTATTTTTGGGATAAAACTAATTCACCCCTCCCTACCCCCCACCCCAGTTGTGTGTATTGCCTTGTTCCTAACATGAAGTTCCTTTGAAGTTGGTTACTGAAAATGCTACAAATTTTTCCTCTTCCAAAATGGTTCAATTTTTCTATGGCAATGGTATATCCTTATCTCAATCTTCTTATTATCACCCCCAAGGTAATGGGTAGGTTGAGTCCAACAATAAAAAATTGATAAACATTATGAAAAAGTTAGTTGTAAAAAATTAGAAGAACTAGCACAATAAGTTGTATGAAGCTCTCTAGGAAGATAGGACAACTCCTAAAAGGGTCATTGTGATGTCACCATTTGAATTGGTTTACAAAATTGGGGCAAACCTACTATACGCAGATTTGAATTTTGTAACACTCAACAAATGAGGGTTAGTAGCACCGATTTGCAATGGGGGAAATCAAATGGAAATAACTACTAAAAACAAAACTATGAATCAATAAAATGTACAAGAAAATAAGAGGAAAACAAATGAATGCAAACCCAAATGCTTGAAGCTTCTAATGTCTCTCTCTACTCCCTCCAAAATGTTTTTTTTGATGCCATGAATTGGTGTGGGCAGTGTCTATGACTTGGGAGCATCAAGAATTTGATATTGAATGTGTGGGTGATCGCAAGATGGGTTGATGCTTGAACCAAATCTGACAGAGTAATAGCGCACGTGAGCTTGAAATCTTGGATCTTTCAAATGGTTATGAAGGGTTTGTTATATAGGAATTGAGAATGAGATGAACGGTTGAGATCAATCACAGAGATAGGAAGATAAACGGTTGAGATCAAAGAGAACTAGAGAAGCCATCAGTAAACTCCACCTCTTCAATTGGGAGAGAGGAGATAGAGTTTGGTTAACTGAAGAGCTAATTTTGAGTTACCTTTTAGAACTGAAGAGGTGGGTGGAGTTACCCATGTGAACTGGAGAGATGGGTGGAGTAACCCATGTGATCTGATTAAGGATTATCTCTTTGAACATAATTGATTATTTAATTCATTTATGTAATTAAAGTTTTCAACATGTGAGATAATTGAATTCTTTTTTATTTAGAATTGCTTTATTGAATAAAATTAAATTAATTTAATTGGAAGAATTTAATTAGTAAGTTAAAATCTTTTAATTTAAACTATAGGAAATTGAATTTAATTAATTAGTTAATGGTAATTAATCAATTAAGGTTAATTAATTAAATAAAATTAATTATTTAATTAATTTTGGGAATTTGATTAGATGATTTGGGGAATGAATTTAGAAGAATATAGATGATTAATTAACGATTAAAAAACCATTAATTAAAAGATGAAATGAATTTGGAAGAAAATAGATGACTAATTAATGATTTAAAAACTATTAATTAATAGATGAAAATTAGTGTTTTTAATGTCAAGTTGCAAGTCTGTCCATTTTAGGGTGTCTACATTTGCCCCTCTTTGATGCAAAGTGGCTTGTCGCAGTGTGTCAAAGATTCTATATTTTGATCCTGCCCCGGTTTGCCCCGGCAAGAGCAGGTGTATTTATGCCCCCTCAACAAATTTGAGTGAAAAGTAGCAGCATGAGCGTTAATTTTTTGAAACTGCGAATTGATAATCTGGGTATCTTACTGATCTTGAAAATGCTTCATTATGCCCCTGATATTGAGTTTGTAAGTTTTTGGGGCCCAGGAAGATGTATTTGAGGTCCTGGAGGAATTAGGGTTTTTCAAACCCTTTATAAATAGCTAGGTGAGCCATTCATTTGTCACTTTGCACTCTTCAAGCTCTGGATCTTTGGCAAGTTTGTCTCCTATTTTCCTTGCTTTTTCTATGTTCATTGAGCTATGGCGGGCATTCCTGGGGTCATGCACGTGTCGGATCGAGTCCAGAATTTTCATTGTCCAGCTAGTGCAGGACGTCTGGTGAGTCGCCTTTTCATTGTTGTCATTAATGCCTTTATTTATTGCTTATAAAAAATTTAATTTTTTTGAAAATTTTCATTGGTTGTCGCAGTAGGTTGCGGTTTTGCCGCAATTGTGGTTTTGATGCCGCAATTATTGAACGCATGCCGCATTTGATAAGTGTGTCGCAGTTGGCAGGTTTATAACCGTAATTGCCAGTTTCTTACCGCATTTGAAATTTAAGTGCCACAAATGGGTTAAAAGTATCGCAATTGTTTTAGGAATGTCGCATTTGACCTGTCTGTACTTTTTGATCATGCATTTGACTTGTTTGATAATCTGCCTCTGATCTGATACTGATACTTTTCTTTCTATTTTTTTGCAGTTTGCTAGGACCATTTTGCATTGCCCGAAGTCGAGACCTGTAGGTTTACTGTTACGCTTCCAGCTTATTGACGCAGAGAGAGATATTTTGAGGCAGATAGGTTTATACTGGGTGTGTTATATGCTCGAGATCACGACCAATAGGGTTCTGATCTCTGTTTTACTAGAGAGATGGCACTCTAATACTTGTACTTTTAGTTTACTGATTGGCGAGTGCACAGTCACTCTAGAGGATGTTTATTGCATCCTGCATATTCCTATTCAGGGTGCCCTTGCTGAGTATGACCGAGACTTTGGTGTGATTGCTCTATGTGAGCTTTCTGGTCTGCCCCAGGATCAGCTTGGGATGTTTGATCCTTATGATATCCCATGGTCTAGGTTTGGGATGGATTTAGATAGGTTGTCCACTTTGTTAGGCAGTTTGATATGTGGGATCTTGTGTCCCAATCATCGCCAACACGGTTTCTATATTGGGTTTGGTGCTTGTCTTCATGGTATGGTTCGAGATCATACCATATATGCTTGGGGTCCTTACATGTTGTCCCACATGTACTTCCACATGTTCTATGTTGCTTACCTTAGAAGTAAGTCTCTTGGTTGTGGAGCCACTCTCCTTGATTTCTAGCCGTGGGAGCATATTTATATGTGCAGGCCTGTTGGTGCTCAGGATCTTCCTGTGGGGAGACCCTATGTGTTCATGTATGACTGCACTAATGTTTAGTGCCATATGGGACATTTGATGTTCTGGCATCAGCAGCTTGATATGATGCCATATTTTATCTAGAGACCTTACAGGGACTGTCCTATATGGGATGGAGAGGATGCCCATCTTCATTTTTGTTGACAGAGGAGATTCTTAATCGGTCGTGTCAGTCGGCACGTCCACATGATATACTTCCACAACATCGATAGAGTGTTGCGGCAGTTTGGTGAGAGGCAGGATGTCACCGATTCCTATGCCTACTTCGCTCATAGATTGAGAGATACTATTCTTTGGGGTGTAGTCGTTCCTCTTGATGCGGTTTTTACTGACGTTGGGTTCACCAAAAAAGTACACGGATTCGAATTCTGTAACACTCAACAAATGAGGGTTAGTAGCACCGATTTGCAATAGGGGAAATTAAATAGAAATAATTACTAAAAATGAAACTACGAATCAATAAAATGTACAAGCATATAAGAGGAAAACAAATGAATGCAACCCAATTTCTTGAAGCTTCTATTGTCTCTCTCTACTCCTTCCGAAATATTGTTTTTGATACTCAGAATTGGTGTGGGCAGCATCTATGACTTGGGAGCGTCGAGAATTTTATATTGAATGTGTGGGTGATCGCAAGATGGCTTGATGCTTGAACCAAATCTGACAAAGTAATGGTGCACGTGAGCTTGAAATCCTAGATCCTTCAAATGGTTATGAAGGGTTTGTTATATAGGAATTGAGAATGAGATGAACAGTTGAGATCAATCCCAGAGATAGGAAGATGAACAGTTGAAATCAAAGGGAACTGGAGAAGCCATTAGTAAACTCCACCTCTTCAACTGGGAGAGAGGAGATAGAGTTTGGTTAACTAGAGAGCTAATTTTGAGTTACCTTATAGAACTGAAGAGGTGGGTGGGGTTATCCATGTGAATTGGAGAGATGGGTGGAGTTACCCATGTGAACTCGAGAGATGGGTGGAGTAACCCATGTGATCTGATTAAGGATTATCTCTTTGAACATAATTGATTATTTAATTCATTTATGTAATTAAAGTTTTCAACATGTGAGATAATTGAATTATTTTTTATTTAGAATTGTTTTATTGAATCAAATTAAATTAATTTAATTGGAAGAATTTAATTAGTAAGTTTAAATCTTTCAATTTAAACTATAGGAAATTGAATTTAATTAATTAATTAATGATAATCAAACAATTAAGGTTAATTAATTAAATAAAATTAATTATTTAATTAATTTTGGGAATTTGATTAGATGATTTGGGGAATGAATTTAGAAGAAAATAGATTATTAATTAATGATTAAAAAACCATTCAACCATAGATCATGACAGTTTTATCCTCGAAACCAATAGCAATCATCCAGAGCTTGGCAGGATCCGGAGAGCTTCAGGGCAGGTAACCGTTCTTCCTACAGAAACAACACTGGGAGAGGAGGACTTCAGGCGGCACCTGCAAGTTTCAGAGACATTGAAAAGTGAATGTGGAGACCCAAACAAGTGGATCATAATAGCAACGCAAGAGAGGTAACCCATAATAAATCTCCACTAGCAACTCCATCTCTGCTCATTCAGAACAGGGAATGGATTAACAATTCTGAATTCTTAAAATGCAAAGCCTTCTTTTTAAAATGGCTGGGTTCTTGGCCGACTTATGAAAAAATTAAAGGTTGGGTGTTTAGAAATGTTAGCCCAGATAGCACTCTGAAAACCCTTCATAATGGATTCTATCTGGTGACATGCCCCACTCAAGACACCAAGATGGAGACCATCCAATCAGGACCTCATTTCTTGGAAGGTCTAGGTCTTTATATTAAAGACTGGGTGTCAAACTTTGATCCTTCTTGCCAAACCCTGGTAGATATCACTATGTGGATAAATCTCAAAAATCTCCCTCAGGAATATTGGAACATCAAAACCCTAACCATGATGGGTAATGCAATGGGGAAATTCTTGGATTGGGGAGAGGCCCTAAATAAGAATGATCTTTCCACATATTCAAAGATCCTGATCTCATGGAGTGAATCGCGTCCCCTCCCAGAATTTCTCGAGCTCAGATCGAGCTTTGGGGCATGGAAACAACCGATTGAGAAAACCAGTCGGGAAGATGAAGAAATCAATGTTGTTAGGGACACTGGCAAAGGCAAGCGACTCTGAATTGTCTGGGAAGAGCTATTAAGTGACAGAGAAACAATTCAAACACCTCTGATCACTGGAGCAGTCAAAGCCACCAAAATGAATGGATCCCCAAAGCAATCTTTGATGGCAGGACTGAGTAGGGAAACTGAGATCAATGAACTCTCTCCCACGGAAATAGTGGTTGTAAACTTGGAAGCGAACTCCCACCAACATAGCCAGAAGGGAACCTCACCAAAGGACATTACCAATCTTGTCAATCTTGCTAAGGATCCATCTAGGGATAGGCCTTCACAACCCAAAAATATTGCAAATGCCAATATTACGAATATAGAAGATCTTCACTTCAAATGTTTAGCGGGTCTGGGCTATGATAATGCTGATCTTCAGATTGGGAAGGATCAGGACCCTAATTTTGATAATGATAGCACTCATCTTCATAAGGAAAATAGCCCAGCGAGAATCCTAGATTCATTGTCAAATACCCCAAGACCCCAAGCCCCAGACAGGGAAGCCAATTACAGAGTAGATCTAATTGAGGCAAGATCGGAGGAAGACAAGGAATATGTCCTGGCAACATGGATGGACAACACAGGAACTCTCATTAAAGATATCCCCATTTCACCCATCAAAAACCTAGGTGACTCCTTTGAGGGAGCCCAACATAGTGGGGACAACACTGTGAATTCTTCCGCCAGCAGAGATGAAGAAGAGGCAGACATAGAGGATTTTCTGGGACTCTCAGAGCAGCTGGATGTCATGGATGCTAGAACAATTTCACAATCGAAATCATTCCTAGACAAAGCTATCCTAGGATATAGAAAGAAGATGGGTGCAAGCACTCTCAAGATGAGGCTCGCCAAGGCTGAAAATGTGAATGGCCAATGCAAATTGAGATCGGGAAAAGGAAATGCCTTTTCCCGAGCGTAATGAAACTCCTATCCTGGAATGTCAGGGGCTGCAATGCCTCTGACAAATGTCGACTGATCAAACGGTGCTTTGATCAGGCGAAGCCTAAAATAGTTTTCATCCAAGAGACTAAACTCAAGCAGGAGGACACTAAACCATTTGCAGCAAGATTCCCATAATGGAAATTCTTCTTTGTTGAGGCTGAAGGGGCCTCCAGAGGGCTGGGACTTCTATGGAAGGAAGAAGATGTGCATGTGGAGATCATTCAACATAACAAATCCTAGGTGTGGGCTAAGGCAGACTCGAAACAACTTCTCAGGAGGATCAACATTATCAATATATATGGACCTAATAATAATGCCCTTAATCTTATACTATGGAGAGAAATAACCACCATACTTAAGAACCTTCTGAATGAGCTTTTCATTCTGGGGGGGACTTCAATGCCATCCTCCATCCAGAAGACAAAAAAGGAGGGCGGGGCGGGGATGGGCAGGGCAAAACCAGGCGGACTTCAATGACTTCATTCAAGACAATGGGTTTGTGGAGATGAATCTTAAAGGGGGTGATTTCACATGGACAAATCATAGGCTAGACTTCAATAACATCGCTGAAAAACTAGACTGATTCCTCATTGGTGGAGACTGGGTAGCCACGGATTGGATTTCAAAAGCTGAGATCCTTCCTATCATAGGGTCTGATCACTTCCCCATCGAGATGAGAATTCAGGATGACATGGCTCCAGAGTGATGCCCCTTCAAATTCAAAGCCATGTGGCTTAGAGCTGATGGATTTGATGATTTGATCAAACTATGGTGGGTTGGGGCCCCTCTTAGAGGTGGCAACAAAGCTTTCCAATTCGCTAAAAAGCTACAGTTTATTAAAGATAAGCTACAATATGGAACAGGGAATGCTTCAAAAACATTTTCATGGAGAAGTTCAAAATAGAGGAGGAACTTAAGAGTCTGAATGAGCTCATCATCAGCCAAGGCATGACCAATACTAAACTCATAAAAGAACAGGCTCTAAAACAAGACTATGCATAAATCCTAGCCAGAGAGGAGATTTACTGGAGCCAAAAATCCAGGGAGCTATGGCTTAAGGCTGGGGATCGAAACACGAAGTTTTTTCACAATTCAGCCAAGGTCAAAAGAGTAGGTAATAAAATTTTCTCCATCAAGAACCAGCATGGTGCAGTATTAGAAGAGGAATAGGAGATCAAGAGAGAGGTAGTCAGTTACTTTTCAAACATTTTCTGTAAAAACAGATAGGAAATTTCTCATACGGCCGACATATTCAGCACAATTCCAAACTGCATTACTCCAGCCCAAAATACTTTCTTCTAAAGCCTACCACTTTGGGGGAGGTCAAGCACACTCTTTTCGGAATGGGGAGGGACAAGGCCCCGGGTCCTGATGGCTTCACAACCCTTTTCTTCCAACACTTTTGGGAACTTGTTGGACAAGAGGTCTGGGAGGTAGCAGAGGAGGCCCGTAAAGGTAAATTCATCTTGAAGGACTTGAATAACATGCTCATTTCCTTGATCCCTAAAAAACCTGATGCCTCTGAATCCAGCAATTATAGGCCAATTGCCTTATGCCACGTTCTCTACAAAATCATTTCCAAAACTATTGCAAATAGATTAAAATCTATCTTGAGTTTAGTTATCTCAGCAGAACAAAGTGGCTTCGCACCCAATCGATCAATTTATGAAGGCATCATTGTGGCCCATGAGGCCATTCACACTATCAGACAGGCCAAAACGGACATAATGTTGGTCAAACTTGACATCTAGAAAGCCTATGATGAAGTCAACGGGGTTTTTCTGCTCAAAATCTTGAGGAAATTTGGGTTCTCCATGGAGTGGGTAGATTGGATAGATGGCTGCCTTAACAATGTATGGCTATCTATTTTAGTCAATGGAAGCCCACAAGGATTCTTTGAAACATGTAAACGCATCAAACAAGGGGACCCCCTATCCCTCTTCCTATTCATCATCATGGCAGAGGCCCTTGCCAGGATTATCAAGAGTAAAAGAGATTCAGGCTCCTGGAAAGGCATTATGGTGGCAGGAGGAGAACCGACCCTTTCACATTTGTAGTTTGCAGACGATACCCTTCTCGGGGAGGGAAGCCTCTAGTCGAGAAGCTCGTGTCATGAAGACAACTCTTGACTCTTATGTTGATGCCTCAAGCCAGTGAGTCAATTGGCTCAAGTTAGAAATATATTTTTTCAACACCTCCCCTCAGAGCCAAAGAGAGATATGCAAGGTGCTTGGCATGAGGAAAGGCACTCTCCCTTCCAAATATCTGGGGATTCCCCTCTTTGAAGGTGCAGGCAAAGCTGACATATGGAAGGATCTAAGTGCAGCAATCTCTAACAAACTGAATGGCTAGAAGGGAAAGTGGCTCTCTTCGGCTGGCCAGATACTCATGCTAAAGTCCGTTATATCTGCAATGCCGGTCTTTCCAATGTTCTGTCTAAAACTTCCTAACACCATCATCAACAATATAGGCAAAGGAATGTGAAAATTCTTTTGGAGTGGTTTTGGGCAGGAGGACAAGATTCCCCTCCTTGCTTGGGACAAGATCTGTAAACCCAAGAAAGATGCAGGGGAAGGAATCAGAGACTGGCAGTTAATGAATACAGCTCTGGGCGCCAAGCTAATTTGGGATATTCAAAACAAACCAAACAGCATGTGGGTGCATTTACTCAAGGAAAAATATCTTGGCAACTGGGATGATAACCGTATTCTCACTGTTAGAAATCCACCCCGAGGTTCTGCAATGTGGAATTTCCTACTCTTGCAGATCGGTCATCACTGATCATATATCTTGGAATGTTGGCAATGGCCAGCTAGAAAAATTTTGGGATGATTCCTGGTCTAGTCTTCCAGTCTTAAAAAATAATGGAGCACTCCATGACCTTCATAATTACTTCATCAACAAATGGGGAGAACATATTGTTGACTACATAGTATCTTTTGAGGAAGGGCATGGCACAGAGTGGAGATGGAAATCAATAGAATTTGAAAACATATTAGCACAGCAGAAAAGGGTTATGAAAGATTTACTCAAGGGCAGACAACTACTAATCACTTCTAGACAAGACAGCATTATATGGTGTGCGGCAGAAAAAGGGGAATACTCTGTGAAACTGGGCTACCAAATCCTAGAAAAAGTAGATAGGGAGGAGCAATGGCCAGTAACACTATGCTAGAGAAAGCACTGCCTTCCCAAGGCTGGGGTCTTTACCTGGCTAGCAGTCAGAGGTAGAATCCTGACAGGGGAGAGAAGGAAGCATTTAGGAATGGCAGGACCCACTAAATGTATGATGTGCGAAGAAGCAGAGGAGGATGTTGACCATCTTTTGGCAAATTGTAAACTGGTTCATGCATTCTAGGAAATGATCCAACACAAACTAGGATGGCAAGGCCCACTATGCAACACCCTCAGAGACATCCTGATTAGTTGGCCTTATAAACCAAACAGTTCTCGACTGGATGCAATCTGGGAGATATGTCCCTCAGTATTGTTGTGGGAGATATGGAAGGAAAGAAATCAAAGAATTTTCAGGGAACAAAATGAATCGGTCACCAGAATCATGGGGAGAATAAATTCAAGAAACCCATGAAATGTCCTTTTACAAAGTCAGATAGGGGGATCCAAAACAACTGGCTGGGCATCAAAATTAGATCATGGGATGATTTCCCGAGGCCTTTGGCCAAAAGTAAGAAGATCAGAGTTAAGTGGGAACCTCCAGATGAGAACTAGACCAAGATTAACTTTGATGGGGCCTCACAAGGCAACCCTGGTGTCTCAAGAGTAGGAGCCATTGCGAGGGACTGTTCTGGTAACATTCTTGCCTTTGAAGCCGAAAGATTAATCAACGAGACCAACAACATGGCCGAAGTGCAAGCTGCATTATTGGGGATCAAGCTGGGACTTAAGCTTGGCATTAAAAACCTTCATCTAGAAGGAGACTCGGTGATCATTGTGGGAGCTATTAGAAAATCCCACATCTAGGTGTGGCATCTTCAAGCTTACATCAAACATAGCTCATTTCTATTAAGCAACTTTTACAGCTTTAAAATCTCCCACATTAGACGTGATGGCAACATAGAAGCTGACATACTTTCAAATTGGGCGGCTAATTTTCACATGGCAGGCGATAAGCAATTTGAGACATTCACAAATATCATCATTTGAAACTTGGAAAAAAGTTTTAATGATGTTTGGGAATGCTGATGGGATGTCCACACATCACATGATGTCACAGGCATTTACTTTAATGATGGGGTAACAACTTCGGACAGTGGCGGCGGGCATCAGATACATTCTTGCAAGTCATATTAATGATCAATTAAAGCATGGTGACATAACCTCTTCATAAATTGATGCTCTAAACGCCTCTACATTCCGCACGTGTGATCGCCACTATCGTAAAGGTTAACATGCTTAAAAACATGTGAAATGGCAGGCTTCTTTATGATCGCGGGGCGTAGACGGGATGGGTCTGCAGAGCCACTGCGCTCATCAATAAATGCCATTGTCTACATGCTGCAATATATATGCACATTCTTGCATTTCTTCTAAACACCTGATCTATCCTTCTGCCCAGTTTCAATTTAATTATCTTGCTTAGATCTTGTTGAAATTCAGATTGACCGTAACCATGGAAGCCAATTTCACTTTGAAGCCTAGGAAATTCAAACAACAAAGGGGCTTCTTCACGGCGATAGAGGCGGACAGAATAAAAAAAAATTTGCGCTGGACTTTGAAGGCGCTTAAGGACGCAATCTTGGACACATTGGGGCCTAAATTTTTGGAGGCCAATCACAGAGAGAGGTTAAATATAGATATTTTGTCTATGCTCTTGGTGTGGGCACTCGAGCTTGAAGTGGATCATGATGAGGCTTGTAGGGTTTTAAATGAACTCTTCTATAAAGATGTCCTTGGGGGCATGGACTCGTTTCTTGAGTGGGCATGGTCGGGAGTTGGCTTCAATATCACTGAATGCATTGCGGATGAAGATCAAGAACGGGTGCAAGGACTCATTCCTTTCATCCGCTGGCACTGGAGAGTGAATAGAGACGACTACAAAATGGATCATTTCATAGGCTGGGAGTCAATTAAGGAAGCTATCCGAGAACGCCCTCCCCCACCTGGGGATGCTTTAGACGTATGGATGCCAGTTGTTCCTAGGAAGAGGAGGACTGCAGGGGTTAAACACAGAGTGCGTGCTGAATAGAGTCTCAAGGTGAGGTGCATTTTTTATAAAGGAGACTATTATAACATGGGGCTCCAATTTTTGAAGTGTCTAAGGGCTTGTTGCTAATCCCAGGGCTAGTCTGTCGTCCCACCACTGCTGTTGTTTTGAGTTTCGAAGACCTTCAGCGCCAAGGTGGTGGATGTTTTGAAGGTGGTGGGCGGAGCACAATAGCCCCCCCTCCCCCACTTTATGCTTGTGCTATTTCTATGTGTTTTGTAGACCTATATCGCCAAGGTGGTGGATATTTTGATGGTGGTGGGTGGAGCACTACAGCCCCCCCCCCTCCCCATACTTTTGCTGGTCTATTTTTGCCCCCAATGCAAAAGGTCAATTGCTGGTTTGAACTGTAACTCTCAAGGGGTTTGTAATGTCGATGGCATAATAGCCAAGCAGGTGATGTAACATTCCACCCTAATGTTAGTCTATAGCAGGATATTAAATTTGACACACTTGAAATGTAATCATGTTTTCTATATCAATAAAAATACTGAATATTACCGATATAAAAAAACCATTAATTAATAGATGAAATAAATTTGGAAGAAAATAGATGATTAATTAATGATTTAAAAAGTATTAATTAATAGATGAAAGTTAGTGTTTTTAATGTCAAGTCGCAAGTCTGTCCATTTTAGGGTGTCTACACCTACCTTTACCTTTAGAGCTAGTAGCATCTAATTTACAATTAGTGGTAGAGGATCCAATGTCTCAAGATTCTCTTTAGAAGAGAATCATGTATCTGAAAAAGATTGAAGAACAAAGAGAAGATATGGTAGACCGAATCACCCTACACCAAGCCAAAGTAAAAAAATGTTTTTGACAAGAAGGTCAGGCCTAGGAGCCTCATGGAAGGATATTTAGTATTGCTTTGAGATAAAAGGACAAAGCCCAAGGGTGCACATACTAAATTTTATTCATTATTGAAAGGACCTTTCTGAATTCATCAAGTGTGTGGAAGCAATTCTTTTAAGTTGGTGTGCCCAGATGGAAAAATCTTGCCCTTGTCCTATGATGGGCAGGACTTGAAGTTGTAACAAATGTAATGCTTATCGAAAGAAGGTAAACCATGCATTTGTACCATAGTAGGTTTAGTTTTTTGTTCTTTTCTTAGTTTAGTGTGTTGCATCTTTCCATTTTGTTCTTGTTCAGTTTTGGGATTTTGTGTGTTCGTCTTAGTTTTAGTTAGTTGATCTTTTGTCTTAGTGTGCAAACCAGATATTCTAGGTTCATCGCTTCATCCCTTGTAGTATTCATACCCAGCTAGAGCTATTTGTTGCCGCATTTTCTTCCCAAAGTAAAATGATAAGAGTCAATCCATTTTTATTTGAATTTCAATCCTTTTACATGTTCTTTTCAGTTGGTCAAAACCCAGGCATGGTTTTGGAAAAAAAGCCAGAATCTTACATAGTAATTGGAACCTTGTATATCCCTTTTGTATTCCCCTATTTCTCCCTTAGTCTTTTTTATGGTGAAAATATCAATGAACTTCTCTTAATATGTTGTTAAGTTGGCATCTTCTCAAATGATGATTATTCAAGTCTTTTCTCAAGTCGGTCAGAGTTTTGTATCTTTTCCTGAACACCTGTTGAAACTTGACATACCACTTGGAACCATGGGAAGAGAAGAAAATAAAATAAAGTATAAGTTTGGAAAGGAAGCGTTGTAATTTTATTGTTACATAAATTAGAGAAGGCTTACTCAGGTTTTAGAAAAGGCAAAGAAGGGGGTAAACTTCAGTTCAAGAACAACCTTCGGAGCTCGACACTAGGAGCAAAACTATTGTGAGTAAAAAGAAAAGATATGAGCAGGAAAAGAACATTCATTTTCAAACACAAAAGCTAACATGTCCCTAGTGGTTTTAAGGTGGTTTGAACATTTAATTTATGAAATGATATGCATTAATGACACTAGCAAATGCAATTAAGATCTTAGTAAAGGATATGAAGGAAAATTTTAATCAATTAGCAAGGATCAAACTGGTGATAACACAGTGGGCTAGGGCATCAGCATTTTGTGTGCGGTTAATGAAAAATCTAGCTAGTAAGTTCATATTGCTTCCTTTTGTTATTCCAATTCTATTTTGGTTAATTATGAAATGGTTAGATTGACAATTTTAATATTTAATTAATCATGAGGTTTGAACACCCCGGGTATGACTATTTAAATGGGCTCAAATGTTCCTCATATGAGATTGGGGATACCAAATTATGACATGTAAATTTGAGGGAATTTTGGGGAAAGATTAGACAACCCAATATACACCCAATCACTTAGAAACTGGTAGAAAGTGGATTGTTAGAGGTCGTCAGATTTCTTGTTGATGTGCAAAGTGTGGACTTGATTATGGAGTGTATGAATTAAAACCCAAGATGAAAATGTTCTCATCACCCTCAATAGAGAGACGGTACAAAATTTCTTCCAATGACCAGTAAGGGGTGAGTATGCGCAGTGGAATTTCACTTCATCTCAGAGTGAATTAGTCTAAAGAAGGGTGTCTATAAAATAGAAATTGCAAAGAAATGTATCTCCCCGGCAAGAAAGGGGCAATCCAAGATACCAAAAACAATCCTCCATACATCTGTTAAGGGAAAAATCACAGACATCATAGTGCTCTTACACAAGTTGAGAGGTGATGAGGACACTATTAGCCTAGATGAACCCCTCTTGAAAGATGTGATGAGTCTGGGTTATAAATGTGAGTGTGTACAGAAAAGTGTAACAAATATGAACAAACCCCTAAATGAAGCCAAGGAAATGATAGAGAAGATAATCCTAGATTGTAATGAACTTGGTTGTGAACTGCTAAAGGACAATTTGGGAATTGTCACTAATGGATTTGAAGAAGCAATACCAGCATAACATTGATGTTATCAACAATCCCCTCACTTTTTGTAATGATGAGAATAAGAAGTTGGCAAGAATTACCGTCATGGCAGTGGTGCAATAATCATCACCTAACCTTCATTTCCAAAGCAAAATAGATTATGGAATAGTTGGTGTTCTGGTTTATCAAGAATACAAATGTAGTCATTCTTGAACATGACAAGATTATAGTAATTGTAACAGTCCTGTAGGCATACAAAAAGAAATGAGCAACTCAAGAACCACCTACAAAGGAAGGCAAAGGGGAAGCACCATGACAGGTGTGTGATATTTTCTATCTCTAGTATTTCTCTTATGTTTTAATATAATGTATTTAAAGACCTTAATTTTATTTTGTATTTAAAAAAGGTTATAAATTAAAGTATATGTGAGTAGTTTCTTTGGGAAGTTGAAAAGACTATATATATTGAAGTGAATGACAATGCAAAGGATGGGCAATTTTATTTCAGAATTTCCCTTGTTATTTCGATAACTAAGTGAGACTCAAATTTTGATACTACTATTGTTCATGACATAAAATTTTCTTTCATTGTTGAATGGTGATTGATGAATGTTACTAAAGAATTAATCTTATCGAAGTAGAACTTTTTTTTTACTCGATATGTTGCAGTATTCTTTGATATGCCATTCATTTGATATATATTTCATTATTGTTGTTAGTAGAGTAAATATGTCTTTAAAGTTAGAACCAACACTATGTTTTAAACTTCGTATGGGGATATCGGTGGTGGAAATTAATTTCATGTATATATATTGAACCTTTGATAGAAGATTTTCTCAGTTGTATTTCACAATTATTCCAAGGTGATGGGTAATTGTTAATGTTGATGACAATTATTCAATTGTGTATGAATAATTGTGTATTGTCATTGATTTTTACACAAGTGTAGTGATGCTTACACAAATGTCTAATCCTATCCGAGCACAGTCAATGTTTGTCGAGCTCTCTCGAGCATTGAAGATGACCAAAGTGATTTTTAGTTCTAACCAAGTTTACTTGGGCATTACAGTTTTGGTCGGGCGTTGAAGAATTTCAGTATTGACCGAGTTAAATAGTTAGTGTCAGCCGACTAACAGCAGTTTATATTTTATGGATAATTGATTGTATGAAGCCAACAAACATGAGTTTTATTATTTATTTGAAAGGATATTAGGGCCGACTTGACAAGGCTTACTATATATATAAGGTCAAGTTTGGATCAAAGTGTGAGATTCTGTGTGAAAGTGTGTGTGAAGATTTATGTTTTGTGTTATGAAGAGTGAAGGCGAAATCAGATGGGATTCTGATTGAATACAAAACATACAGGGCTACAACAGAATATCCGATCAGTGAGGATCAAGTAATCAAAGCCAGAGTAGAGATCTGAATTAGTAAAGACAGTTGCTTATCAAAACAAGTCAATCCATTGTTACTCTCTAACAATTGTAGTAGTGATCAAAATCTCTTAACATAGTAGACTTAACAGTCTTTTGTAAATCCTCTCACAAGGTGACATTTATGCATTGAATTTTTTGAAGACCTCTAACAAGGCCACACCTTACAGGGTGATTGAATCCTCTAGCAGGGTGACACCTAACAGTGTGTTATTGTAATCTTTAACAAGGTTGGCTCCTAACAGGGCTCACTTCATAAAAGTGAAAAAATAGTGACTAGTTGCTATTGGTGTCTTTTTCCCATATTGGGTTTCCATGTTAAATCTTAGTGTTATCTGTGTACATTTCATTTTCTTTATGTTTTATGTTTCTGCAACTAATTACTAAAGGATAATCATAGTTAATATCTTAAGATTTTCTATGTTAACCGAGTGACAGTGAAATATCTATGTTAACCGAGCAACAATGTTAAATTTGTTTAAGATATATAAGGGACTTGGATTTTTTTTTTTGGTAACTGATTCACCCCTCCCCTCTCAGTTACTCAACTCATTTCCAACAATTGGTATCAGAGCACCAAGTGCTTACAGGGAATTTTTAAAGACCTAAGCTAAAGAGCATAGATGTCTTATAGAAGGGAGATCCCTAAGCTCAACAAAGACAACTTCGCTGCATGGAAAGATTTGATGAGACTACATCTATCTACTATTGGGGATACTGGTTTGCAATTCCTGGATCACAAGTGTGTGGAACCATCAAGACCTATGTCTATGGATCAGATGGTGGAAATGAAGCATCACAACATAATGATTATTGATATAGCCTCTGCACTCAGCTATTTCGAATTTGATGAAGTCAAGGACTTCCATACTGCCTTTGACATGTGGAACAAACTGCATGATATCTATGGAGGAGATGCAAATGTAAAGAGAGCCAAAGAAGAAAGTCTCAGAGGTCAGTTTGATATGATAAAAATGAAAGAAGGAGAAAACATTACAAAGTACAGTGAAAGAATCAAGAAAAGTTTTAGTGCAATCAAAGCTGCTGGTAGAACAATTGAAGACAAAATAGTAGTCAGCAAGGTATTGAGAACTTTACTTCCTATTTATGCAATTAGAGTTTCAGCTATTCAAGAAATGAGATGTAGTAATGACATAACTCTAGATGGATTGATTGGAATATTATCAGCTTTTGAGTTGGATAACTTTGAAAATTATTCTCCTAATCCTAGCAATCTTGAGTCAACATTCAAAGCTAAATTAAACCTTGGAAAGATGAAAGGAAAATAGATTGACAGTGATAGTAATGATGATTCTGATGATGAAGATTTGGAAATCATTGAAGTATTACTTGCAAGGAGAGCTACAAAAGGAAAAGGAAGAATACCATTGATTTTCTTTTCGTGTGATGAGGTTGGTCACATTGTTGCTAAGTGTCTAAACAAGGAAGACAAAGGTGAGAGAAAGTTCAATAAGTACAAAGGCAAGAAAGATTACAAAAGCTACAAGGACAAAGATAAGAAATCTTGTTATATTGCTAAAGATTCTGATAGTGATGAAGATGAAGATGAAATGGTTTACATTGCTATTAAGGATGAGTCAGATAGTGAAGATAATGAAAATATTGCACTATACTCTCATATTAGTAAGAATGACACCTGGATAATTGATAGTGGTTGTTCTCACCACATGACTGGTGATAAAACCAAATTTGAACATCTTGAGCACTATGATGGTGGGAGTGTTAGCTTTGGGAATGATGAACCCTGCTATGTGAAAGCTAAAGATTGTATTGCTCTTACTAAAGGAATAAAGTGTGATAATGCTTATTGGGTTGAAGGACTAAGGCGTAATCTACTAAGTGTGGCACAGATGGATAACATTGGTTTCAAGGTAGAATTCATGAATGGAAAGGCCAAGCTCCTGGATGGTAGAGGAAACCTAGTTGGAACTGGTAGGCAAACAAAAGGTAATCTATTTTATCTTGATCTCAATGAAAGTTCATGTTTTATTGCACAAGTAGAAGAAA